>JAWNPC010000848.1:0-45359 GCA_035045365.1 Drosophila leonis
ATCCCATTATCATTACACATAAGTAAATTAATAATAAACATATTGAATCTTTTGAAATAATTTATTATATTTTTGCTGTATACTCTATTACACGTAAATTAATTTTTTTTTCTTTGCTTTTCCATTGTGATCTGTTTTATTTTATCTGGTTTGCGAATATGCTGCAGAAAAGTAATTAAAAACTACATATCTATTTTTAAGACCACTTTTCAAGCAGAAAGTCAGGCATTCTCATCATTGTATATTCCATTGCACTTCAATTAATTCTTTTCTCTTCTTCGGCATTCTGATCTGTTATCTGGTTATATGCAAGAGTCAAATAATTGGTTACTACATCTCTATTTTTCAATGCCACTTTTCAAGCAGAAAGTCCGGTCTTCTCTTCATTGTTTCTTATTTTATTCTTTATTTCTTTATTTTGATAGTTTTTTCATATTTCATACTTCTTCTTCTTCTGTCGCCTATTCATCAACGTTTTACCTCTTCATTACTTTTTTACCATACCATACGTTTCTTCTGATTTCATGTAAATGTCTTTCCGAATTTATTTTGTGCTTTATGTGCACAATCTGTATTTAAAAGAATTTTTGTATTTTCAGCCGCCTACTTAGGTTTCTTGGCTGCATCACACTTTGCCTTTTGAGCAACCTCTTCACACTTTTTCTTTCGAGCCAACTCTGCACACTTTTTCTTTTGAGCAGCTTCTTCACACTTTTTCTTTTGAGCCGCCTCCTTCTTCTTTTTCTCAGCCGCTGCCTTCTTCTTTTTAGCAGCCTCTGCGCACTTTTTTTTCAGTGCTGCATCTTTTTCCTTTTTAGCAAGAGCAGCACAGTTGGCCTTGAGTTCAGCCTCTTTCTTTGCAGCCGCTTCCTTCTCTTTTTTAGCAGCAGCTTCACACTGCTGCTTAAGTGCTTCCTCTTCACACTTTTTCTTTGCAGCCGCTTCCTTTTCTTTCTTAGCAGCTTCTGCACACTTTTTCTTTGCAGCTTCCTTCTCTTTTTTAGCAGCCTCTGCACACTTTTCCTTTGCAGCAGCTTCTGCACATTTCTTCGCAGCTTCTTCTGCTTTATTTGATTGATTATCACATTTTTTGCTAAATGGGAACCGCTGATAGTTGTCGAATGAAGGCTGAGCTAGATACTTTTTTTCCACGGGACCAGTTAGGGTGGACACACTTTTGACTATGGTTTTACGTGGAAGAACACAAGCTAAGCGACTAAAAAACATGGCAAATTATTCAATATAATTTTATCACACTAAAATTTAAAATGTTTTGATTTATTTATAAATTTTTTCAAGAAAATTTAGAAATTTTGATATTCGAAAATGAACTCAACCAGAACCCTGACTGTTGGAGACTGAACTAATATATAAATCTAATAGAGCTCATGTGAAATGGAAATGTGATCAGCAAGCTTTGCAATACTCAATTTAGATTTGTAAACAGAGTGTTTTTTATACCCTGAACCCATTGAATATGGGAAATCAGGGTATAATGGTTTTGTTGAAATGTCAAATGTATGTAACAGGCAGAAGGAAGCGTGGCAGACCCCATAAAGTATAAGTTAACGACAAATAAATTCATGTCAAAATAAAATATCATATTCAGCTTATAAGAAACTGCTGACCTAGCGGCTGATGCATTTCCTGCACACACCGATTCGGCCTGCATAATTCTAAGAAGAATAACAACACGAGCAACTCCAAGTTGCCCAACAGGCCGATGACATCGCCGACGACAGCGCTGCCAACGTCGCTGCCGTTAGCTAATCAGTTGCCAATTGGAGTGAAATAAAGAAACAACTTCGAGTGTAGTCCAATTATTGTATTTTTTTATCGGTTTAAAGTAACTGTAAATTAACTTATATATATTCTTGATCAGGGAGACGAGCTGAGTCGATATAACCATGTCCGTCTGTCCTTCTGTCCGTCTGTCCATCCGTCCGTATGTGTGAACGCGTCGATCTCAGAGCCTATAAGAGCTAGAGACTTGAAATTTTATTTGTAGGTCGATAACTATGCCCGTTTTAATGTTATCAATTAAAAACCTTATCGAAATACAGTTTTTTAATTCTATCTCGTACATCTTTGGAGCTAGAGTCTCAAAATTTTGCATTTAATTTCATTTATATTTTATACAATTTCGGTTTTTGTTATATTTTGGATTCTGTTTTTTTGACAAACATGCTATTTGATTGTGATATTTATTTTATTTATTTATTCAAAAAGATATTGACCAAACGAGAGTCAACTTACAGGTAAACTAAACCAGTATAAAGTATAGCCTCAATAAGAATAGAAAAATATTTTAATAATCCAAAAGTGCCTTCCCTTCTAGTTTTAAGTTATTATTTAAATCACAACTAAAGGTTTTTCATCCATTTTCCTTTAACATCTAAGTATATTAAACAATGTTCAAAGTAAATTCTATGTAAATATGATATCTCAGCTGCACAGACATGAAATAAGTCTAAGCTCTGTATAAAGAAAAAATAAGCTAGCTTTAAGCTAAATGTAATAATTTGGAAATAAAGCATATATTGAAGTGACAAAAAAAAAAAAAAAAAAATAATAATATATAGATCATATGCTGCAAATTTCATTTCATTTCAAATTCATTAAGTATCACAGAAGTAATTAAACAAAACGTTTTATCAATTGGCACAACATGTGACCAGCAACCCACCCCCGTTAGCAATGACTCATTTTTTCTATACATGTGCATTGAGACATTCGAATGCGAGCATTCTTGTCTGTTCTAAGAATCACAACACTTACAGCTGACATTGCTTAAATTTTGTTATAATTCTTAACTGCCTTTAGTTTCGAATTTGCTACTGCTTGTCTAAGCAGTGCAGTGGCGGTGTTGATAGAGCGGGGCACGCCGTGCCAAGCAGATCCGGGTCCGGTTATTGTTTTTTTTTTCACACACAATGGCGGTGTCGGTAGAGGTGATGCGCTTTGATCAGTAGATGTTGGCTCGACTCCAGGTGCGGACTTTTCGGACTTTCTTAATTTTTTTTTTTCTTTTATTAAATTATTATTATTATTATTCTTTAAAAAAAAACTACTTTTTTGACAAACATCCTATTTGATTGTGAAAGTGCGAGATTGACAATTTTGTTAAATTTTGTATAAGTTTGTAATATACATATATACAAGATACGAAATGTCTTTAAAAACGCAGATCGCATGGGGTTCAGGGGATCTCTTAGTCGGGCACCCCCGACTAGAGTTTTCTTACTTGTTGTTTCTTAACGCAATGTAAATGCAAATGGGAGATTAATGTATGTATCAATTAGATATTTTGCAGATACATACATACATGTTATATACCTTGAACTGGGCAACAGGATCAATATAGTTACCACCGGACTTCCGATCAACAAACTCGTTCAAATCTTCAACCGTAACATATTTACCGTTCAAAATATAAGTTTTTAGTTATCGATTGCTAAATTTAGATTGAATTCGATGTTACGAAATTATTTTCACATCATACTTTGAGGACCTTTCAAATAGGCGATACGAATTTTGGTTGATTCCACAATATTTTTCAAAACGAACAATTTTTTTTAAATGACTTGAGGATTGGTCGTTTGACACATTTTATTGTTGTATGTATAAATATACAAAAATTTGAATAAAGAAAAATGAGTTAAAAGAAGCAGACAGTGCTCAAAATGATTAGCTATTGATAAATATACTAAGAGTAATGGATCAACAATAGGTCTAAGTGGAAGATTAGAAACCAAATGAATATAACATATACTACAATAAAACTGACAGCAAAACATGGTTAGCAATTTTACAACCACTCTGTGCAAATATGCTAAGAGCTAATTTTTTTAAGCCAATTTCTGCGACAGATTAGATAAAAAGACTAACATAGGTTGATACCATTGTATCATTATGGTACTAAAAAAAAAGAAAAGTTAATTATAAACTTTAAAAATATTTTATTCAGTTTTTACTGCATTACAAATAAATTTATATCTCAAGCCACTCCGAGAGCCCTTTTTTCCTCAATCTGATGTTTCGGTTTCCATTTTGAGCACAATTCATATCTGGTTTTACGTTCATGACTTAAAATTAATCCCAATAAAAAATTGTAGTTTTTTTAAATTAATTTTAAAAGCCCGTGGTGTCCCCAGCTTGTTTCTTATCAGGTTTGTCTTTGTTCTTTTTAGATGCTTTTTCTTTATTTAACTCAACCCACTTTGCACTTTTTCAAATGAACTGCTTTGCAATTTTTATATTTATATTTATAACCGCTGCTTTGCACTTTTCTTTATTTGCATATTTTTATTTTTCTTGTGCTTATCGTCTGTCAGTCTTTTTCTTTGAGTCTCCCTTTTCCCCTTTCTTTTTGCGACCTTTTTTTTCCTTTTTGGCTAATTTTGAGCACTTTTTCTTTTCTCCCGCTTTTTTGCACTTTTTTTTCTCAGCGTCGTCTTTTTCCTTTCTGGCCAAATCTGCACACATTTTCTTCACAGCTTCTTCTTCGCATTTCTTCCCAGCCTCCTCATTTTCCTTCTTATCCAATTCTGCACATTGTTTTTTCTCAGCCGCTTCTTTTTCCTTTTTAGCCAAATCTGCACACTTTTTCTTCTCAGCCTCTTCCTTTTCCTTTTTAGCCAATTCTGCACACTTTTTTTTCTCAGCAGCCTCTTTTTCCTTTTTAGCCAATTTTTCACACTCTTTTTTTTCAGCCAACATTTTTGCTTTTTTAGCAGCTATCGCACATTTCCTCCGTAAAGCGGCTTCCTTTTCTTTTGTAGCCAGCTTCGCGCACTGTTTCTTAAAATCAGCTTCCTTTTTGGCCAATTCCGCGCACTTTTTCTTCTCAGCCGCTTCTTGTTCTTTTTTAGCCAATTCTTTGCACTTTTTCTTTTCAGCAGCTTCTTTCTCTTTTTCAGCCGCCTCTTCGCACTTTTTCTTTTCTGCTGCTTCTTTGGCTTTTTTAGCCTTCTCAGCACACTTCTTCTTGTCAGCTGCTTCCTTTTCCTTTTGGGCAGCTTCTTCGCACTTTTTCTTTTCAGCCGCTTCTTTCTCTTTTTTAGCCGCATTTTCGCACTTTTTCTTTTCAGCTGCTTTCTTTGCCTTTTTAGCTAATTCCCTACACTTTTTCTTATCTTTGCCTGCTTTGTTCCCCTTTTAGCACCCTTTTCGCGTTTTTTCTTTTCAGCTGTTTTCTTTGCCTTTTTAGCTAATTCTTTACATTTTTTCTTTTCAGCTGCTTTTTTTTCTTTTTTAGCAGATTCTTCGCACTTTTTCTTTTGAGCCGCTTCCTTCTCCTTTTTGGCAGCTTCTTCGCACTTTTTCTTTTCAGCAGCTTCCTTCTCCTTTTGGGCAGCTTCTTCGCACTTTTTCTTTTCAGCTGCTTTCTTTGCCTTTTTAGCTAATTCCCTACACTTTTTCTTATCTTTGCCTGCTTTGTTCCCCTTTTTAGCACCCTTTTCGCGTTTTTTCTTTTCAGCTGTTTTCTTTGCCTTTTTAGCTAATTCTTTACATTTTTTTTTCTCAGCTGCTTTTTTTTCTTTTTTAGCAGCTTCTTCGCACTTTTTCTTTTGAGCTGCTTTCTTTGCCTTTTTGGCAGCTTCTTCGCACTTTTTCTTTTCAGCAGCTTCCTTCTCCTTTTGGGCAGCTTCTTCACACTTTTTCTTTTCAGCCGCTTCTTTCTCTTTTTTAGCCATCTCCTCGCACTTTTTCTTTTCAGCCGCTTCTTTCTCTTTTTTCGCCGCCTCCTCGCACTTTTTCTTTTGAGCCGCTTCCTTTTCCTTTTGGGCAGCTTCTTCGCACTTTTTCTTTTCAGCAGCTTCCTTCTCCTTTTGGGCAGCTTCTTCGCACTTTTTCTTTTCAGCCGCTTCTTTCTCTTTTTTAGCCATCTCCTCGCACTTTTTCTTTTCAGCCGCTTCTTTCTCTTTTTTCGCCGCCTCCTCGCACTTTTTCTTTTGAGCCGCTTCCTTTTCCTTTTGGGCAGCTTCTTCGCACTTTTTCTTTTCAGCAGCTTCCTTCTCCTTTTGGGCAGCTTCTTCGCACTTTTTCTTTTCAGCCGCTTCTTTCTCTTTTTTAGCCATCTCCTCGCACTTTTTCTTTTCTGCAGCTTCTTTCTCTTTTTTAGCCGCCTCTTTGCACTTTTTCTTTTCTGCTGCTTCTTTGGCTTTTTTAGCCTTCTCAGCACACTTCTTCTTTTCAGCAGCTTCCTTTTCCTTTTGGGCAGCTTCTTCGCACTTTTGCTTTTCAGCCGCTTCTTTCTCTTTTTTAGCCGCCTCCTCGCACTTTTTCTTTTGAGCCGCTTCCTTCTCCTTCTTAGCAGCTTTTTCGCACATATCCTTTTCAGCCGCTTCTTTCTCTTTTTTAGCCATCTCCTCGCACTTTTTCTTTTCTGCAGCTTCTTTCTCTTTTTTAGCCGCCTCTTTGCACTTTTTCTTTTTCTGCTGCTTCTTTGGCTTTTTTAGCCTTCTCAGCACACTTCTTCTTGTCAGCTGCTTCCTTTTCCTTTTGGGCAGCTTCTTCGCACTTTTTGCTTTTCAGCCGCTTCTTTCTCTTTTTTAGCCGCCTCCTCGCACTTTTTCTTTTGAGCCGCTTCCTTCTCCTTCTTAGCAGCTTTTTCGCACATATCCTTTTCAGCCGCTTCTTCCTCTTTTTTAGCCGCCTCCTCGCACTTTTTCTTTTCATCCGCTTCTTTCTCTTTTTTAGCAGCTTCTTCGCACTTTTTCTTTTGAGCCGCTTCCTTCTCCTTTTTGGCAGCTTCAGTGCACTTTTTCTTTTCAGCCGCTTCTTTCTCTTTGTTAGCCGCCTCTTCGCACTTTTTCTTATCTGCCGCTTCCTTCTCCTTTTTGGCAGCTTCTTTGCACTTTTTCTTTTCAGCCGCTTCTTTCTCTTTTTTAGCTAATTCCTTGCATTTCTTTTTTAGAGCTTCTTCTTTCTTTTTTTTGGCTGCCTCTTTACATTTTTTCTTAAGAGCCTTTTCCTTGCATTTTTTCTTTAGGTCTTTTACTAGACGTTTTATTTTTACTTCTTCTTCTTCTTGTTCTTTAAGTACTTCTTTCTCTAGCTCTTTTTCCTTCTTTTCATCATGTTTTTTCTTTTTTTTGTTTTCTTTTTCGGACCCGCTTTGCCCCGCTTCTCTGCACATTTCGCCTATTACCTTCTTTCTGCAAATACTCTTAATTTCAGTCCCCAGACATTTGTAAGATTCTGCAAGTCTTTTCTTTTCCTCTTCGTTAAAATTTTGACGACATTGGCAAACATCGGCCCATTCCTTTTTGATGCATTTTTCTAATTTCACTGTGAATCTATTTTTTGGCTGTTTTGGTTTTTTGCTAGCTATTTTTTCTTTAGCTGATCCCTTTTTCTTACCACCTTTAGATTTAGCTTCTCCTTTGGTCTTTCCTTTCTTTGTCTGATCATTTTTCTTCTCATCTGGACAGTTTTGCTTCATTTCTTTTTCTTTACCCTTTTTTTTCTCGCACTTTTTTAGCATGGCTTTAACTTTGTCTTTTTTAGCTAGTGCTGAACATTGATCTTCAAGTTCCTTATCAGCACAGAGCTTTGCTTGGGCTACTTTCGAACAAGCTTTTTTCATACTTTCGGTCAAACACTTCATCATGCCCTGAATTAATTGCTTATCTTTTTGGTTTGAACGTTCAATTTCGTCATCCAATGCCTTTTTCTGAATTTCAAAACATTGCTTCTTATATTCTTTTATTTTTGCTTCATCTTTCTTTTTTTGCTTTGCTGCAGCTGCTTTTTCTTGGTCGTTTTCTCCATCGCAACCGTTCTTGTTCGAGTCGTTAGATGATTCATTTTTTACAGTCTTACTAAATGGTAGTCGCTGGATGCTGCTAAGACAATTTGGAAGATGCGACTGGTCTATACATCTGTTTAGAAAATTAAAACCTCTAAGGATGGGCTTCCTCAGACAAATGGATGAGCATCTATACAAAGACATTTGAAATTTTTTTAAATATTTAGTGCCAAATGTAATACCGAAAATGTGGAATTAAAAAGTAACTTTTTTTGTTTTAAGTTTGGACATTATTAGAGCTCGAATGTGATTAGTAAAACTATTATGGAATGACTATTTACGAAACTTTTTTTTAAACAGCGCGCCTTCTTTGTTGTGATTTTTTTGTTTAGTAATGGGCTAGTAAATTTTCTGAATTCTGAGCAAAACACATGATTCAGACATTGTCTCAATCAAATACAAATCATTCGCGATCAGTCCTTTGATTAGTAAGAAGTGTTAGCGGGTAGATAATGAACAGTTTTCGCCTACTGTTCTTTCTTATCAGATACGCTCTGCTTGTACCATTCTACAAAACAAAAACAAGAAAAACTGTGCAAACTTTTTTATATTATATGCTTGGCTTGTTTTCATATAATTGAAGTGATTTTTTTCGCTTGGTGAGAGTGCGTTTTCACTCAAGTGCATACACTGCCTATGATCAGGATGAAATCTAATGTAAATAGAAAAGCTAAAGGCAGACATGCAAGCCGGACTCAACATTGTTACGACTAAAAGCAATGCAACAAGAATAAACAAGTGAGAACGTTGCAATCGGGCGATACCGACAACATAATACTCATCCACGGTCCAAATACAGTTGAATCGTTTTTGGTAAAGGTGTCACGAAAGAGTATCCAGTAGCTTAACTGACCCACTTTCAAATTCCAGCTCCCAACATTGATAGATATAGTAGACATTTTTGTAATAACTTTTTTATCTTGGATTGTCAACGCGAGTGTATATTCCAAACTTTTACTCTCTAGCCCTTCAAATAGTAGCATTTCTGTGATATCGGAAAAGCATTTTTCGATTTGCTACGCTCCTAGTAAGAGTATTTGGAAAAATCTTAACATTTTATCAAACGAGGGTACCCACGAGTATATAAGCCGAATTTGAAATCGAAAAATTGAATTTAATACGGACAGACGGACGAACAGACTGCCAGCAAGACGGACATTGTACAAACAAAATATACTTATTTCACTATGTGTATGAGTATCAACCAACCACCAGCAAACCCGCAACTGCATAACAAAACAAGTAAAAGTGCTTTAGTAGAGCCTACTCGACTAAGAGATACCCTGAACCCTGCGAAGATGTGATATTCAAATCACAATACGCTTCTTTTATATATATACATTACAAGCAACACATGTACACACACACATGCACCCGCACGCGCAAGTACTGGCTCTGCTACTGCGCAGTTTATGCAGCGACTGCGCGTGGGCTGCAGTATAGGTTATATTTTGGAAACTTATTTATTGAATAAATTCGCTTCTAGATGGACTTTTGTAACCAAACTTTTTCTCCGTAATAATGACATTCATATGTATGTATTTGCTAAAGCACAAGTTTCTAGCAATCCAAAAATTGCAAAATGTTTGTATTCATTACACGGATATACACAGCAAATCTGAAATCTATATTCAAATACGAAGAAAAATTATCGATTTTCATCGATCATAAGGAAATGGGATGAGTTTCGACAAAAAATTCAATTTAAAATTTCAGATCTCTAGCTTTTGTGGTTTACGAGATCGCACGGGCGGACGGACAGATGGACATGGCTATATCGACTCAGCTCGTCGAGGTGATCAAGAATATATATACTTTATGGGGTCTGTCTGTTCCATACATTTTCACAAAAACATTATACCCTGATTTCCCATTTTCAATGGGTTTAGGGTATAGCTAGACATAGTCAGAAGACCTCTCTCAGTAGACGTCCAGATAAGACCATGTACAAAATAAAAGGTTCTGGAACAGATCAGACGTGTAAAGGCAAAAAGCGGCAGAGTCTGCTCCTACCATAGAATATCTCACCGTTTCGTACAACGCAATCGATTGCATCGGGCAGTTTCCAGCTTGATGGTTCCTAAGCCTGGCAACCCCGAGAGTGACGAAGTGGGCTAGTATTACCCAATTAGCCTATTGCCAGTACTCTTAAAAGTATTCGCATGAATACTCTTTGGACGACAACTGACACACTAACGCCGGGAGGCCATTCTAAATCGTCAGGTTAGCCTTGGGTGGTTGTACATCACAGTCGGGCGTTTGATCGAGTCTGGCCCCTGGGACTGTTGCAGAAAGTTAGGACAGTCCTAGCAGGCCCATTTTTATACCCTGAACCCATGGTTTTGTTAAACTGTCAAATGTATGTAACAGGCAGAAGGGGGCGTGGCAGACCCCATAAAGTATATATATTCTTGATCAGGGAAACGGGCTGAGTCGATTTAGCCCTGTTCGTCTGTCCGTCTGTCCGTCTGTCTGTATGTATAAACGCGTCGATCTCAGAGCATATAAGAGCTACAATAGATACTTGAAATTTTTTTGTAGGTCCCAGTATAGCACGCGCATATCGAGTTTGTTTTAAAAAATCGATAACTTGTATCGTTTTATTGGTTTCGATAAAAAACATTATCGAAATCAAGTTATATATATATATATATCTTCAGAATCATAGTTTAAGGTCGAATATCAGCTATATTGGACATTTGCTGAATCTAAACAAATGTTCAGTGATTGCTTTAACATAATGCAGTTGGCAAACATCGAATATTTGCTTTTCAAATTGTAGTTATTACAATACACATGCATATATAGGCTAAAATTTAAATAGGATAAAAATTTTAAATAATTTAGATTTATTTGTAGCACTTCAATACACTTATTAATAACTTATATCTGAAATCCCCGTCAGAGCCCTTTTTTCTGATCTGGTTTAACATACAGTGCTTCACAATGGTACAGCTTTGTTTGAAAAAGGAAATGAACGAGGATTTTTGAAGCCTAAATAATCTGCTTTTGTTTGAAAAACGCCCGAATACACCATGTTATCTCCTCTCATTTTTCTTTCGACTTCTTTCCGTTGCTTTTTTCCGATTCTTTATCTGCCTTAACACACTTTTTCCTCAAAGCAGCCTCTTTCTTTTGCCTCTTGATAAGAGCTTCTTTTCTCTTCTTATTTTTTAAAGCCACCTCTTTAGCCTTGGACTTAGGACTAACCTTCTGCTGTTTCTTTTGGGCGTTTTGCTTATTTGTCTTTGATCCTTCCTTTTCTTTTTTAATTATGTTTTGTGCAGCGTCCTTTTTTGAAGTCGATTTATTATTTGCAGCTGTTTTCCCACTTTCAGCAGCATTCTTCTTTTCCGTTTTAGCTTTCTCTGCACACTTCTTTTTCTCAGCTTCTTCCTTTACCTTTTTGGCTATCTCCTCGCATCGTTTTTTTTCTGTAGCTTCATTTTCCTTTTTAGCTATCTCTGCACACTTCTTTTTCTCAGCTTCTTCCTTTGCCTTTTTGGCCATCTCTTCACACCGTTTCTTTTCTGCAGCTTCCTTTTCTTTTTTAGCTTTCTCTGCACATTTCTTTTTCTCAGCTTCTTCCTTTGCCTTTTTGGCCATCTCTTCACACCGTTTCTTTTCTGCAGCTTCCTTTTCCTTTTTAGCTTTCTCTGCACACTTCTTTTTCTCAGCTTCTTCCTTTACTTTTTTGGCCATCTCCTCGCATCGTTTTTTTTCTGCAGCTTCCTTTTCCTTTTTAGCTTTCTCTGCACACTTCTTTTTCTCAGCTTCTTCCTTTACCTTTTTGGCCATCTCCTCGCATCGTTTTTTTTCTGCAGCTTCCTTTTCCTTTTTAGCTATCTCTGCACACTTCTTTTTCTCAGCTTCTGCCTTTGCCTTTTTGGCCATCTCTTCACACCGTTTCTTTTCTGCAGCTTCCTTTTCCTTTTTAGCTATCTCTGCACACTTCTTTTTCTCAGCTTCTTCCTTTGCCTTTTTGGCCATCTCTTCACACCGTTTCTTTTCTGCAGCTTCCTTTTCCTTTTTAGCTTTCTCTGCACACTTCTTTTTCTCAGCTTCTTCCTTTGCCTTTTTAGCCATCTCTTCACACCGTTTCTTTTCCGCAGCTTCCTTTTCCTTTTTAGCTATCTCTGCACACTTCTTTTTCTCAGCTTCTTCCTTTGCCTTTTTGGCCATCTCTTCACACCGTTTCTTTTCTGCAGCTTCCTTTTCCTTTTTAGCTATCTCTGCACATTTCTTTTTCTCAGCTTCTTCCTTTACTTTTTTGGCCATCTCCTCGCATCGTTTTTTTTCTGCAGCTTCCTTTTCCTTTTTAGCTTTCTCTGCACACTTCTTTTTCTCAGCTTCTGCCTTTGCTTTTTTGGCCATCTCTTCACACCGTTTCTTTTCTGCAGCTTCCTTTTCCTTTTTAGCTTTCTCTGCACACTTCTTTTTCTCAGCTTCTGCCTTTGCTTTTTTGGCCATCTCTTCACACCGTTTCTTTTCCGCAGCTTCCTTTTCCTTTTTAGCTTTCTCTGCAGACTTCTTTTTCTCAGCTTCTTCCTTTACCTTTTTGGCCATCTCCTCGCATCGTTTTTTTTCAGCGGCTTCCTTTTCCTTTTTAGCTTTCTCTGCACACTTCTTTTTCTCAGCTTCTTCCTTTACCTTTTTGGCCATCTCCTCGCATCGTTTTTTTTCTGCAGCTTCCTTTTCCTTTTTAGCTTTCTCTGCACATTTCTTTTTCTCAGCTTCTTCCTTTGCCTTTTTGGCCATCTCTTCACACCGTTTCTTTTCTGCAGCTTCCTTTTCCTTTTTAGCTTTCTCTGCACACTTCTTTTTCTCAGCTTCTTCCTTTGCCTTTTTGGCCATCTCTTCACACCGTTTCTTTTCCGCAGCTTCCTTTTCCTTTTTAGCTTTCTCTGCACACTTCTTTTTCTCAGCTTCTTCCTTTGCCTTTTTGGCCATCTCTTCACACCGTTTCTTTTCCGCAGCTTCCTTTTCCTTTTTAGCTTTCTCTGCACACTTCTTTTTCTCAGCTTCTTCCTTTACTTTTTTGGCCATCTCCTCGCATCGTTTTTTCTCAGCGGCTTCCTTTTCCTTTTTAGCTTTCTCTGCACATTTCTTTTTCTCAGCTTCTTGTTTTTGTTTCTTAGCCAAGTCTGCACATTTTTTTTGTTCAGCCGCCTTTTTTGCAGCATCTTGTTTCCTTTTAGCAGTCTCTTGGCACTTTTTTTTTAGAGCCCGAAGTTCACAT
Organism: Drosophila leonis; assembly: GCA_035045365.1. NCBI lineage: Eukaryota > Metazoa > Arthropoda > Insecta > Diptera > Drosophilidae > Drosophila > Drosophila leonis. The sequence goes on from JAWNPC010000848.1 coordinate 13,053, forward strand.
CTTATTAGTTCATTTTCTTCTTTTTGTTCTTTAAGGATCTCTTCTTTAAGTTCCTTTTCAATTTTTTTTTCTTCCGAGCTCTTAGTTTTCTCTGCTTTTTTCTCACCTATATTTGGCTTTTTGGACTTTTCTTGTGCATTTTCTCTGCATAATTCTTTCAGCACCTTCTTTTCACATACTTTTTTAAATTCAGCATCCAAGCTCTTGTGAAATTTTGAAAGTTTTTTCCTCTCCTTTTTATTGAATTTTTGGCGACACTGGCAGACATTGGCCCATTCGTTCTTTATACATTTTTCAAATTTCAGTGTGAAGTTATTTGTTGGTTTTTCTTTATCAGTTTCTGTTTCATTCAAAGAATCACATATCATTTCAATAGGATCCTTATTACCACACTGATCTTGCTTGCCATCAGCTTTTTGTTTCATACTATTTTCATTATCATTCTTATTTTTAATATTTTCCCCATTAGCTGATGTTTTTTTATCGCCAACATTTGCTTTAATCTTGTTCTCTTCGAATTTCATTATCAAAGCTCTAAGCTTGTCCATATTTGCCAATTCTTTGCATTGAGCATCAATGGCTTTATCTTCATCAACTTTTTTTTGGGCCCTTTTCCTGCACGCTCTTTTCATACCCTCTGCCAGACACTGCATCATGCTCTGAATTAGTGTTTTGTCTTTGGAGCTTAAGTTTTTTATCTCTTCGTCTAAAGCCTTTTTTTGAATTGCCAAACATTTCTTCTCGTATGCTTCTATTTTTGCCTCATCTTTTTTTTTTTGGATTGCTGCAGCTCTCTTTTCATTATCCTTCATACCATTGCAACCGTTATTTTTCGAATCGTCAGGGGACTTAGTGTTTCCAGTCATCCTGGACAATAGTCTCCGCATGTTGCTTGTTAAAATCGGTTGATGCGATCGGTCTACATAGTCATACAAAAATAATAAGCCTCTATAAAAGGATTTATTTAGAGTAAAGGACGAAAATTTTAATATTGACATGTTGAATTTGTTAGAATTTTGTTAAATGTTTGCCAAATGATGGAATCATAAAAAAATAGATACTAAATTATTATTTCCTACTCAAATTTAGACATTGTTGTAGTTCAAAAATCAAAACTATAATGGGAATGAATATTTCGCAGGATAAGAAATAGATCATTTCCTACATGCCTACTTTACTTACGCAGTTCTTTTTGAGTAAATTTGTATTTCATATAAAGAAAATGATAGCAAGACAAAAGAAAATTTCCGAATATTTTTTAAGTTTTTTGAAAGCAGCATCTTTCAGATACTGATTATTTCATTGCTCTGCATCTTCAATAGTATTCATATATATATATTTGTCTTAAAACTGCAGAATAATGCTTTAGTGCTTGTGATGAGTTTATATACCCTGAACCCATTGAAAATGGGAAATCAGGGTATATTGAGTTTGTAAAAATGTGAAATGTATGTAACAGGCAGAAGGAGGCGTGGTCCTCATAAAGCATATATATTCTTGATCAGCTCGACGAGCTGAGTACAAGGTGCAATTTCTAGTGGCGCCATCTGATAATTTTATCGTTTGATTGTCTATTTCTCTGTCACGTTGTGTCAAATTTTCATGACATTCGGACGTATAGAAGCCGAGATATCGCGCTAAAAGTGACAGTACTTTTGTTGTGTCCGTCGAACAAAGAGCGAACATCAAGTTTTGTTTTAAACTTGGTAAAACATTTACCGAAACTCATCAAATGATGAAAAAAGTTTATGGCGACGATTGTCTATCCCGTAGCCGCATTCACGAGTGGTTTAAACGTTTTCGCGACTTCTACTTGTTCGGAAAACTTCATTTGGCAATGAAAGGAAAACGGTATGCTGACATTGATGCTATTCAAAAGGCTTCGACCGCCATACTCAACGCCATACCGAAGGATGACCTAAAAAAGTCATTTGATAATCTTCTTGATCGTGCAAATCGTTGTATTCAGTCCGAAGGGGACTATTTCGAAAGCGACCAATAAAATTTTTGCCAAAGAAAATCTATTTTTTATTTTTTTTATAAAGTCCTGGAACTTTTGAATTGCACCTTGTATATAGAGCCATGTCCGTCTGAACGCAGCAATCTCTTAAACCACAAAAACAAAAAATCTGGAATTTTATATATTATGTCTAGTAGTGTATACCCAGTACAAGTTTATAATATTTTTTTCGATAACTCATCGATGCAAATTGATAAAAATCGATGCATTTGCTTCGTAACTTGAATACCGTTCTAGCTACATAATTTATACATTTTGCGTATTTCCGTGTAATGAATACAGACATTTTGTAATTTAAGGATTTTGATACACACTTTTATATAAATATGATTTAAGCAAGCTAAATACAATATTAACTTTTGTTTGAATATGTAAGGAATACGCTGCCAAAGGACAAAAATAGAATTATTCGCTTTGGTTTTAGAACCAACTAGATTATATAAAGGTTAATTTTTGTTAAAAACATATTGGAATTTTCTATTGCAGTCAAGCCCAATATATTCTGCTCTAAGAAAATTAAGTGGCGTGACATAAGGCATACACTATAGTTAGAAGTTACAGAACGCAATTCCGATTTCAGTTCGGACTCGGCTTACCAGCAACAGCAATTTAAAACCAACAAAAAAGAAAATCAATGTCTAAAATGCAAGATCCACAAATTAATGACAACATAAAAGTATTCAAATATAAAATGTTGCCGCCGCGTGCGTGGTTTCGTGGGCTGTAGAACATTAAAGCATACTTATGTGCAACACTGTAGTCAACTTTACTCGACGTTGCGTCTGCTGTTGTCTGCTTGGCGGCGCATGAAGTGAAAATTAATTTCTAAATGCGGGAAATTAACAAATTACAAACATCGGGACAAGCAGGGCTAAAAGGCAAAGGGCAGCAGGTAGCAGGCAGGCATACAGGCAGCAGGCAGCAGGTGGCAGGCAGACTGACAAGCAGCAGCAAGCGGATGTAGACATGCCATAACTTACAATCACACACACAAGCACATGCACTTGCCGCATTCATGCGAGTCTCAAGCTCAAGTTCGTTTTTAGGGGTGGCAAGTTCCACAGAGGTTTCAAGGTGTTGAAGAGCAGGTGAGACACATTGTCTTACCTTTGCCTGCCAGCCATGAAGTTGTAGACATATTTCTACACTCCACGCACACATGAACACACTCAGACCCATTCCACTATCCGGCTCCAGATTCTCCACCCGCTGACAGTTGACAGCTTTGCTAATTTCCAACAGCCATCCACCGAAAATTAAGTCGGGCGTTTGTCAACGTCTTGCGTTACCCTACCACCACTTGTCATTCGAGTACACCTCGCCCCTACTCCTCTTGCCTAGCTGTTCCGCTTCCTCCCGTTTTACACCTGGCTCCGACCGCAGTTTCTGTGGTCGCGCTTTCAACATTTAATTAAGTTGTGCTCGATTTTATGTTCGACAAAATTGTTTGTCTGCTGCCTACGCTCCCCTATGTGCCTATTTTAAGCCTGAAGAGTCAACGTTGTGGCTTGCGTGCATGTGACTGAGTATAAATGGGTGTGGCGCTTGCTTGTCATGTCGCAGTTGTGGGAGCTGCGTTCCGCTTAATTGTTGACATTTTTTGCGGAAAACGCAAAGATTTGAAAACTGTTAACACAAAGTTAAAATATTCAGTGCAGAGAGTTGAACATTTCTGAACATTGTTGTGGATAATCATTTAAAAATTATTTTAGCAAACACATTACTAATTACGAAGATAAATAAACCATATGACATCATCATAATAAGCTTAAACAAGTAAGAAAACTCTAGTCGGTGGTACCCTGAACTCCGTCTGATCTGCGATTTAAATATACTCAAATATATACATATTTATTAAACCAGAAAAAATTAAAGCTTATCCAAAATATAACATAAATCGAAATTGTATAAAATATAAATGATTCAAAAGATGAACGAGATATAATTTTATAACTTGATTTTGATAAGGTTTTTAATCGATAATTTTTCAAAACAAACTTAATGTACGCGTGCTACACAGACAGGGACCTGCAACAAAAATTTCTTATAAGTTCTGAGATCGACGCCAGAAAAACATGGCTATATCGACTCAGCTCGTCGTCGTGATCAAGAATATATGTATATACTTTATGCGGTCTGCCACGCATTCTTCTGCCTGTTACATACATTTTCACAAAACCACTATACCCTGATTTCCCATTTTTAATGGGTTCAGGGTATAAAAAAGAATGTAATAAGCATTTGGGGAAATTTTAATTTACAGATGATTTATCTTTAATACTTTAAATATTTTGGCTGTAATACTGTGATACAAGAATCCGACATCCGAAACCCGCTAAAGCGAAGAAATAGCAATAACTGAAAACCTAGTTGTGTGGCTTAAACTTTAAATTTCGTTTTTACGTTTAACTGAAATACGCAAGTTGCAAAGTGGAAGAGCTGGTTCACTCGCTTAACTGAAAGACCCGTTCACTCGCTTAACTGAAAGACCCGTTCATTCGCTAAGCTGAAAGAACCGTTCATTCGCTAAGCTGAAGAACCTGTTTATTCGCTTAGCTGAATCACTCGCTCATTCGCTTAGCTGAAAGACTTGATCACTGTTTTGGATGAATGACTCGTTCACTTGCTTAACACTAAATTGCGGAGATCGTTTACTTTACTGAAAGACTCGTACACTCCCTTGACTAATAAATTAGTTTGCAATGATTAAATGTAGAAGTTAACTTAGTTTCGACAAGCAGCAACGCTTTAACGTTTTTCTTACAAGCCCAATAGGAAAATTAAAAATCGACAAATGACATAGCAAAAATGGCGCCTAATAGTAAGTCTCGTCTATGACTATATGAATAACTATTCTATAGAAAATACAAAATCGCCATGAAACCTATTAATAATTGCGACTGCTTGTCTTTTCTATTGTTGTGTTTGTCTAGGCAAGTATAGCTTGGTGAATGAGGCCATCGCGTTGTCTGGGCACAGATTCATATTAAAGCCACGATTTGCGCCATTGTCAGTGTCAGCTACACCCAGACATATCGTATATGTGCCTATGAGTGGGCACAAATAAAAGTGTTTGTGGGTGGCGAGGTTTGTCTCATTCATCACTTGTTACTCATTCCACTGGTGGCATTCATTCGTGCATTCATTTAGACATTTGCTGCGCATTTGGCATTGTTAACTACTCGCCTGCAATTCCCCTTCTAGTGTTCTATCATGTTTTTTTTTTGTGCAGTATTTCAGAATTTCTTTTTTCATTTGCTAGCTGCTGCTGCTGTTGCTGTTGATTGTTGCACAAGGATTTGTCAAGGATAAAACACTCGAGGGCAGTCAGCTTGCCATCATGATTATGTTGATGTCTGTGCTTATAATGCTGTTCCTGTTGTTGTTCAGCTGCGTAGTTATTCAGCAGCGCTGCCAGCTGCTTGCGCTTACGGTTATATTGAGGCTGTGACGCCATTAGAACGACAATGTCATTGTTGTTGCTATTATTGCCCCTTCACCTTCATCCGTTTGCAGTGGCACATTATAAAACAGTTATTGATTGTGCGATATGAATTCTATCGTTGGCGCCAACGAACAAGGTACAAACAGACAGTTGACCTTGAAGCATGCCAGCATTCTTAGCTGAAGTATGATGCAACCCTTGTCTGGATAATGATATTATCTCTAAGACCTAAATGTTCTAATAAGTTTTTATTAATGAGAATAGCTTTTGCTGGGAGACGACACTTGTGAATACATATTTTTAAACAATAATTAATCTATATGAGTTTATCGATATAGAAACTGAATGCTATTGTGAACAGATCTTGAAGCCACATAATCTCTCTGCGCCATTTTGTTTCAGTAATGCGTTTGGAAAATAATTTGCTGCAAATTGAGAGCAGCAGTGAGACCAGCCAGGCTGACGACACACAGACACAGCTGCGGTTGCTAATAATTTGCGACTGTTTCTGTCTCTCTGTGTGTTACTGTGTGGGCGTGGCATGTGGTTAGTTAAACAAAAATGCTGCGGCTGCGACAGACGCAGACACACCCAGATGGAGTCGGAAAACTAGGTCATTGGGCGAACTGTCGCTGCCAGACAGCATTAAAGCCAAAAATTACCTAACATACTTTACAGCGTCCACAAACACGACATGGACAAAACCAACAACAGCAACAATAAAAACCAAACCAGCAAGTCAAAAGTTCAAATTTAACGACAGCAACCAAACTGGAAGCAAGTTTTGCGTCGAGCTTCGAGCTACCGATGATGGCTGCTTGCCAGGAATCGGTAGGAAGCTCCCCAGGCAGCATGCTGGCTGCCACCTGTTCCGCTTGATTGTGCCCCGGTTTGTTCCCTCATCATGAAAGGTTAATGACGGCTGCTGTCAGCAGCGAAGGTCAACCCACCAAAGCAGCAGCAGCAGCAGCATCATCAACCTCCAACACCCAAAACTCCAATCTCAAACCCAGTGATCCCTTGTCTTCCGTGGGCCCCTCCAACTCACGACTATTTCATTTGACGTTGTCGTCCTTTGTTGGGTCAAGCATACAGCAGGTAAAAGTTTCGTTTCATGGGCCCAAAGTGTAACAAAAATACCTCCAGTGGGTGGTGTGGTGGGGGAGCAACAATTCTGCGCTTGTGCTAAATAGCAGCGCTCCTTTCGCTCCTTCCGCTACTCCCTCAGGGAGGCTGGGGACAACATCGAGCGTAAAAGTCAAATGAAACGAAACACGTTAATGGCCTTTGAGCTGGAAGTGCGCGCGATGTGGAGTGGGCGTGTTAGGGTGGTGGCTATGGTGGTTCCATGGCAAGTGGCAGGTGGCAGGTGGCTGGTGGCAAGTGGCAGCAGCAGCTAAAAGTTAAAGTCGAGCCCCATCGAAAGTGAAATTTTTCAACTAGTTAGCAGCACCATTTTCTCTTCTCGAAATTTTCGCTAAGGTCTTATCCAGTTAGGGCGTTGGGCGTGGCTGGCGTTGTCATTGAGCTGTGTAATAAAATGATATCGTTGGCTTAGTTAAGTAGCACTAGGTAGGAAAGCTGACCCGAAACTCGTTGCCGGTGAATCTCAATCAGAGCGACAGCCAGCTCTTTGCCTGATATTAAGTTATTTAGGCTATTTAACGAGACCGGCAAAATGAGTGGAGTGGCCTTTGTTGTAGCTCACCTCCATCTCCACCACACTCTCTATACGCCCTCACTGTCTGTCTGGTCATTAAAGCCAAATTACGCTATATTAGGTTACTGTTACTGTTATCCCGGCCATTCGCATTTTCCGATGTCCACGGGGCAAAAGTTTCCTCCTGTATTTATACACCCTGTAGGCGGGCATTCGAGTTTTGTAATGCAATATGTGACAAGTAAATAAATATATATATTTCTCAGTGCACTTAAAAAAAAGATTTGCAGGCAGCATAAATATTGGTTATAAATAGGTTATTAGGCTTCAATTAAGAAACGTATTAAGTGCGTTTTTATTGTGCTTGATATGAAGAAAGTCGAAGTATATAAATACTGTTGGATTAACAGATATATAGGGCCATGATCAGTTGAAGTTTTTGTACAACCAACATTTGTTATTGCTGAAAATGTAGTTTAAGTTAGCATTTACATAAGCAAAAATATAATCCGGCAGCCCCATACAAATCATGCAATTGAGATTTCACTCAATTTAAGTTTACTCTCCATTAAAGATTTAACCGGTGGCACAGCAAAGCCAGTATCTCTGACAGCTATGTATATTAACACATAATTAAAAACTCTATTTTGAAGAATATATTATATTAGACCAGTCTGCTAAAAGAGTATTTACAAATTCATTTTATATATTTATTTTATTCTATTTTTTCTTTAATGGCAGCGATTATATCACTGAAACTCAGATTAAAGTCTTACCTTATAAATTTCGGCGATTTACCGAGTAAAGAAGCCATTCTCTTGCTAACCTGAAATCAAACCCAATCTTAAACATTACGTTAATTACAGCAAACGTCGCATTCCTTTTACGTTTCTTATCCACTTATTTGAGTGCATTAAAGAGCAGCTCTTTGTGAGAATCTTGTGGACTGCTTTGTGCCACAAACTTGCACTCAATTGTTGGCCACAATAAACTCAAACGAAATGCAGTAAAAATGCAAAGACATGCCGAGTGGTGGGTAGGGGGTGTCGAGTGTAAAGAGGACACCACACAAAATACAAAGAATTATGTATCACTTCGTTACGACTTACTTCCACTTAATTTATTTTCAGTTGCTTTTACTCACTGAACACAGCGACTTTGTGTGTGTGTGTGCAGATAGACACGAAAAGAAATGAGCCCGAAAGGTCGAGAGTAAAAATACAGACAAGATAAAAAATTTCTACAGTGGCTGCCGAAAAGAATTTAACAGTTAAATTATATCTAAAATATAATTAGATATCATTTTATTTTATTTACTCGAGGAACAGTCGTTAAACCTTTTAAACGGAGTTTTAATATTGAGAGTGCACAATTTTTAAGTCTTTCAAGTAGTTCTTTAAATATTTCACTTTTAAAAACAATAAACTTTTTGCTATATATTTTATAGTTCTTAATTATTTTTATATAAACATTTACTAAGCTGTCGAAGAATGAAAAATTCGTATGTAAATCATAAATTTGAGTCTCATTTCAGCTGATATAACTGCACTGGTGCACAAACTTTGCAGACCCACTGTCATGATAGCTTAAGTCTTCAGCCGCCTTTATTTAGCGTTTTCGCTTACAAAAGCCCAAAGGCGTCAGCTAGTAACGACCCGACAGAGAAGAAGAAGAAAGCAACAACAATTACAAATGTTGGTGTCTGGTATGAAAAGAGAGGAAGAAAAGGCGCCTGAAAAGCGTTTGACTTTGGCAACGTAGAACATCGTATTTTGCATACAACTGTTAACCTGAGAGCTGCAGCGGCAACTGCTTTTGGCCTTTACACCTTTCGTTTTGGCCTATTTGCCGCGCCGGACCGTGTTTCAAAACGCTTTTCAAGTGCCGGGCGCATTAATCTCAGGTGTGCAATTTAGTGTGCGGCCAATTTTTTGTCGGTCTAGCCAAGCCGGAAGCCCGCAGCCGGCAGCCGGCAGCCGGCTACCGGCAGACGAGAGAAAGCCCAAAGCTTCGTGTTGACCACACGGTGTTGCTCGTTATAGGCTGACCCCCTCACACACACACACACTCACACACACACACACATACACACGAGTGCAAGTGAAAACGTTGGGAAATTTAAAGCGGAAGTGCGCGTTTTATGCCCTTTTTGGCTTTTATTGTTAGCTGCGTTTCCGCTCTTAGCATTTTTAGCACAATGTACGCTCTGCCACGCCTTACCTTTTACATTTCCGCTTCCGAAATGCGCGAAACTCTTTAAGCTTCATGAAACTGCATCTGCTTTAAGAGATTCGCAAACTTCCACTACAGCTGCTCAACTTTTGTTCCACATCTACTATGCCATGTTAAGCAGCAATGAGAGAAGTTAACGAAAAAGAAATGCAATTGGATAAAACGAAATCGAAGAGCTACAGAGGGCAACGTGGCAGAGCTCCAGATGCGGACAGCAAAATGGCGCTTGCCATAATTTCTACCATACGACAAAGGCGCTCAACAAAACTTAACAAAAATTTAACGAAAAGAGAAAGAGACCGAGAGAGAGTGAAAGAGGGAGAAAGATAGAGAGAAAGAAAGAGAGCGCAAAACACGAAAACTTTTGATAATTGCATTCTGCAAGCGGCTTCGACTTGAAGCGGCCAACATAATAAACTCCGCGACGAACCGGACGTAGTGGGTTGCAGAGGAAGTCCATGAAGTAGACCTAACCCCAAAAGTATCTACAGTCTATGAAGCTTTTGGCGCTGCATCAACACCAGACAACAAGACAATCAGCGGCGTCTGTGAGCCACATAAAATAACCGAAAAGTAATTCGCCACCAAAGTAAACTCGAGCACACAAAAGTCGAGTTTTAAAATAAACTTGCTGCTAACTGTATTTTTCTTCTGAAAAGGGTAGCCCAAGGGAGGAAAGGATGAGTAGCCGGAGCACTCGAGGCACAAAAGGCGCATTTTATATAAAAGAAAAGTGGCTAACTAAGTCGACGACTACGAACCACGTTCCACGTTCCACGTTGCAGTTGCAGTTGCAGTTGCTGCTGAGTGGCCTCAGCTCAAGAGTCATCTATGACCGACCGGTCGCAACTGGTCGCACCACAGCCACCTGCCCTTGCCACCAACGCATGCCGGGAACCGCGCTGCGGTTGTCTTGTTGATTGCACCATCCGAACAACCAAGGCAGCGAGCCGCTGAGTGAGCACAAAATTGAGTGGAGGAGTCCACTTGAAAGCTGAAATTTAAGCTGATTTCGTTTGGAATTTTGTTTCTGATGCCGCTCCCTGCACAAGTTGCAAAGTGTTGCCTACTTTCACAAGAGACGACATTGTTCGAAAAGAGTTTCACATCTTTCATAGATAGATAGATAGATAGATAGATAGCTGGTAGTGGGACATTGTGCAACTGATGAGAATAGTTATTAAAGTAAAAACCCGCTACAAAGTCACATTAAATATAAAGAGCAGTCGTCGGAATGAAAAAGAGCTTTGATACCAAAACCAACAAGTCAAATAAAATACTATATATATCACCAATTGCTTTAAGTCTAATAGCTTTATTTTTGCAACATAGCAAATATATATACATTAAATATATAAATACTCTAGCTCTTCAGTATATTTTTCACCACAATTCAAATGCCGTTGATATTATAATTTTAATAAAATACGACAAACTTAAATGCTAAGTTAAATGTAGATTAAGCGATTATCTGTACCATTTACAGCTTGTTTTTTTTCATGTAGGTCAGTGTAAATGTGAATGTGGATGGCAGCCGATGATGACAGTCCAATAATATGACTAAGCACACCCTACGCACCACTTTATTAGAGCTGAAATATGCTTCATGGCTGTTGTTGCTGTCGCATTTAAGTATGCAACACATTTCGCTTAGCCAGGCCATCAAGATGGTATCGGGAGTCTTTAGTATGGCGAACACGTAGTGAACGCACATTCAGCTTAAATACATGGATAAAATGTTGGACATTAAGCCCAAGGGAGAGAAAGCAGATATCCAATGATATGACGGAGGTAGAAAAGATATATATATATATTTTATATAAATGTAAACCGAAAATTGCAAAGAGAACATTTTACTAAAAATTTGCTGACAAATTTTACGCCTAACTTGGCTTGAGCAAAAAAAAAAAATTAAAATAAAAAATAACTAAAATTGAAATTGAAATTGAAATTCTTTAAAGTTGAAAATTTCGCTCACATGAAACGGGATTGCTTTAGCTTAAGCTGAAGCTGATGCTGCCAGTGCAACGACTGCTGGATGCAGGACGCAGGACTCGAGCAGTCTGCCTGTGTTGGTGGGCAAACATTTTTATGCAAAAATATTTTGCATGTCACTACTGAACGGGCAAGGGGCCGCATTTGCTCCCAGGCTGTGTATTTGCCGCAGACTTTTGCATGCATAACAAGTCAGCGCGACGTCGGGGCAAGCGGACGAGCAAGCAAACAGTGTAAAAAAAACACACATACACATAGTGGCAGACAAAGGACGAAGTGTGAGGCACTGTGGGCTGGTGCAGAGGAAAAGGCAACGCCGTCAGCGCACAGGAAACGCATACAAAACTTTAGCGGGCGTCCCGGCGCATTTCGTAATCTTTGCAAATAAACGCGTGAAATTCCAAGGCGCACCGCAGTGGAACATGTGCTGCAACAAAGGGGCGGTGGTTAGCGCGGCGGTAGCGTGGGGGCAAGGAAGGGTTGGTTTCAGGAGGTGCCAGGCGGTCGACATGGGACGTGGCAACGTTGCGTTGCCGCCATTTGGTCGACATGTGCCTCGCCATTTTGGCACACAGCTCACACGCGAAATTGCGCATTCAGATTAAAATTCTTGAACGCGCATTTCCGTTTCCGTTTTCTGCGTAGAGTAGTCGGATATGCCGAGCATTTTCCTTGGCAGCACCGCTCGTTACACGCTTCTGACTTTTACTCTGACATGTATGGCTACTGTGGCAGAGGGCCACTTTTTTCTTCTTTTTTTATGGGTGCTGCGGTTCATCGCAACCTTGAAGTGACCCCAAAGAAGACAGTCCTGCATGACACTTGGTTTCTGAGTGAAGCAATAAACTATCGAAGCGATTGTTTTTTGTTTGTGTTTTCCAGGGGATTCTAAAAAGCAGGTGTGATTTTTATGATTTATTGGTTTTAAAAGCATTTTTGGTTTGTTGTTTTAAATATTTTACATATATCTTGTATATCTTTTCCATGGAGTCAAATTCAGTCAGTCTAATCTAGTCAAATCTAGCATCTGACTAACATCATCAATAACTGATCCAGTCTCCTAGAATTGTTGAGCAATGTTTATGTTTTCAGTTGCTTAAATTAGATGGATATTACGATTATATTTCAATTCGAATTTTCACCGTGAAGTCACCAAACTTTCACTATTTTATTACCTTTTGCGTAATAAGTTTTTTATTAAAATTTAGTCTTGGTTACTTTCAAAATGCAGAAAATATTGTCACAATTTTTTAAATTGAATAATAATCCTTATTTAGAAATTGTAATAACGTGTGCTTGATTTTTAAAATGTTATAAACTAAGCTAACTACGATCAACTCATATTTATTCATACAATATTTTCCGATTTAAAATATGTGAAATTTTATTTACTTTTTTATGTTTTTTATATATATTTTGTGGCGCATATTGGAACAAACACTTGCTAGAACTTTTTATATTTACACCATGAATTTATTGCTACACGATTTTAAACGTATTTGTAGAGCTTAGCCGTGATTTGAGTAAAGTCTTTAATAAATATTTTAACAGTGCCTTCACAGCATAACTGAGATTCCGTTGGCATACAGGGTCGTATGAGTAATATGGGCTGCCTAATGGCATATCACTCATACGCCTCATTGCATTAAAGAGCAAAGCGCAAGTTGCTTGCTATGCAGAACCTGTTCTGGTTATCCTATTGGAGCACAGGGCTTGAGGCCAGCACACACACACACACACACACATTATTTGGCCAGCAAACGCTCAGGGTCAGCCTGCTGGCCCCTACCGTATTGCGTTTTTCTTTCGCTCCCGAAGCTCGGAAGCCCCAAAACGCACATCAAATAAAAGAAATGGCTTTGTTTGCTGCTTGTGGCATAGAATATCAAGCTGATAAGGGCTAGCAGAAACAGACTCTGGTACTGAGTCTGGTCTAAAGACAGCCGACTCAAGCTGGGCTGCTGCCGAGCAGCAGAGTGGGGGATGGGGTGGGGATTTGGAGGCGTTGTGTGTGCTGGCGCATAAATAATGTGACCTGCCTGACTGCGATTATCTGTGAACTATTTTTCACACGTTGCCGGCATACAAAATGGGGCATTCGTTTTCAACAAAAGCAATGCGGCAAAGATATGAGCTGCTTGGCTTAGTGGGGCCACTTGCCGCATTAATTTGGTCATGTCTTATTGAGAGTTTGGTCTACTTACATTGTACTAAAATAATGAACAATAATATCCAGAGGCGTCGATCGAATGTCGGTCTCATGACTTCATCACTTCTCCAAACTATGTTCGATGTATTTAACCTGCTGATGCGCTTTAGCTTCCTGCTTACTACCACATATGTGATGACCTGCAAAAATAAATAGAGAGAAATACGCATGATTAATGGGGAGGTTCTGGTAAAAATATTTAAGCCAATTAAAACGTGCCAAGCGAAATTTCACATACAATAATCCAACAAACGTTGCCAGGGCAATCTCCATTCTTTGAGGGTCAACACGAGACACATCACACACCCAGAAATAGAGAAACAAAACAAAAAACAAAGCGGAAAAGGAGAAAATTAACAACTGTTTGCACATAAAATTAATTAATTTTGAACAAAAAAGTTTTCATTGCATAACGTTAGGCGGATTAACTACAGACAGCCAGGGCTGCGTTATATAGAGACATCAGACATCAGTGGATTTTCGACAGCATTTTGTCTGCAGTGCTTGAAGTGCAGCGCAAACAAAGCGACAAATGTTACGAGACGAAACGTATGCACACTTTTCTCAAACACTGTGCACATGCAGTCTCACTGTAGTGTATGTGTGAAACACATGTGTGTATGTGTGTGTGTTACACAAGGCAAACAAAATTAGCAGCAAAGCTGACGTAGATTTTAACGAATTGACGTTGTTTCGTTGTCCTTGTCGATCCGGTTACCCGGTTGCCGTGTCCCATGTCCGGGAATGTGTCTCATAATGCCATCGTCCACAATTAAGTTGTCTGCCACTGTCGATGGCTTAGTTATGAATGTGCCTCGATATCTCTGAGAGTGCTAGAGTTTGAAATATGCAAGATGCAGCGTCGCTCGCTTGCACACTGCAGCTGATTGGGCTAAGTCAGACATAAAGTTGTGCAACTGGTTTTCGGTTAGGAAATTCTACTGTCTACTGCTGGTAAATAGTTGTGAAGCCACACAGTGACATGTGTTCTTGGTAAAAATATCTACTTAATTACGATTTCTATTTGATTTCCATTGCAAACTTGCCTCATAAAGCAACAAGTTGTTGATATCTGAAGATATTCGGCTTACAATCAAATAAATTGAATTTACGGCTATTTTAATATTTTCACGAAAGAAATGTTACTGGAATTCAAAATCTTTGTCTTAAGTGAGCTAGCTATGCAGATGCTATTGCTGTCTTAAATATCTGAATTGATTTAAATATAATTCTTGAATTGTTTTTCAATATATTTTTTCCTATATTTTAACTTATTTCTATTTAATTGTTATTTCTATACTCATTCAGGAAGGGAAATGAGTTTAATGGCTTTGTACAATGTCCGCCTTGCAGTCCGTCCATCTGTCCGTATGAATGAAAGCCATTTCACAGCTATTAAAGTTAGAGACTTGATATTTGGAATACTTGAGTTGAAAACCCTAGATCAGAAAGCCGCACAAATTTAGATCTGCTAAAGTTTGAATAAATTGCTGGTAAAAGGAACTTTATTAAATTATAATACAAATAAAAACAAATGTATAAGTTAATTATTATTCCCATTTATCCTAATTATGTTTTTGCCCTTTTTCAGTTTTTCTCTTTGGCATACACTTTTTTTTCTGCTACTATTTTGCGTACGCCTTCTGTTCAGCCTGGTATTATTCTGATTGATTTTATAGTAATTGTATTATATATATTGCTGTCCATTATATTGTATAATATTTTCAATTACATAACTATTTTTTTTGTGCCAATCATTTTAATTGTCGATCAATTTGAGTTTGTATTAAATTATGTGGTGAGACGCAGACAAAAATATAAAAAAAAACTAACAACAAGTCTATCTGTAACATCTATTTTTTTCCGTACATAGAATCTTAATGCTCCACAATTTTTAATTATTTAAATATTATATATTCTGTTGTTAAAATTTCAGCCTTTACTCATTTATAGTAAATAAAACTAACCGCTTTGACAACTGAGCATTAGAAACAACTTAACGATATGTTGCTGTATTAAGTTTTGGGAAAAGCACAAATAAGTGACACACTTGCAACTGTTTGGTGACATGATACACATTTAGTTTACTGTTTTAGTTTCCTGTAGACATATTGTAATGCAACCAACGGCAGCCGGTCCGTAAACATATCACGCGATCAATTTGTCAAACAAGCAACAATAGAAATAGCTACAAGAGAAATATCCCAGTATAAATGAACTAAGCAATGCATTGATGAACACACTGACAAACTGAACAACTGAGCGAATGAACGGACACAGTACAATCAGAGAGCCAAAAACAACAATAGTGGCCAAGCCAAATTGACAGAAACAGCGACGGCATTTGACGCACATCATCAATACGTGACTCTGACTGTGGCTATGTGTGTTCGCGTGTGTGTTTTAATGCCAACGTGGTTGTTGTTGTTCTATTTTGGCTTATGACATGTCACACAGCTGTCATTATGCAAGACGAGCCATCGAAAACAAGGCCAACGGAGTAATTATTACATGGCAATTGCTTGCTAGCTGAAAAGACTTTGGGCACAATTGGGTTGGGCTTAGTTTGGTTTCGAAAAGGAACTCTTTCTTTGTGTGTGCATGTGTGTAAAATGATCTAAAAGTTTAGCTATGACTTCTAAAAAAAGACATAAAAGCATATAAATCAAACATGTGGTGCTGGCGCTGGCCCAGGCACTGGCCATTAGCGGCAGGTGTTGTTGCTTAGGACCAAGTGCGCCAACTGTAGCCAGAAGCCGCATTTTTCTCACGTCTTTGGGACAAGCTGTTGGCAAATACTAAAAACCGCCTGGCCTTTTTATTTATGGCCAAAATGTGAAGTCTGTTTGTTTATCGGCTTTGAAAAGTGTGTGGAGGAAAAGCTTTAAAACGAGAATGTTAAAGCAAATCCCAGCTTTTTTGCCTATAAGTATTTTTGCTATATACATATATTTAGATAGATATGTAAGCGTGTGTGTCCATTTGTGTTACATAAGTAATATAAATCCCATTTAGGTTGGCCCACTTGGCAGGCACACAAATTGTTAAAAACAAAACAAACAAATTATGGCAGCTTACAAGCCTTGCTATCCATTTCGAAATTAACCGTAAAGCGCACAATTTATAACTAAAACCTCAATTAAAATAAAAGCCTGCAACACTAAGCGAAAGATTTTAAAAGAATACGTACATATATTACATACAAACATATTAATATGTGCATATATAAACCTTATAAAATATATTTCATAATATCCACAACAAACAAAAACAAAAAATCTGCAAAATTTAATTGCCACAATTTTAAAGCCACAAGCGACTGGCAACAACAACCAGAATATATATATATATATATATATATATATATATAAACGCAAGCATGCAACATCACAATAATCACAATCATCATTATCGTAGTGATGATGATGTGGCAATGCAGCCAATGCATAAACAATAAATGCCAATGGTATGTAAATTTTTGCCAATTTACCGCAACAATGCAAAACTATCTGAGCTAGTCAAGTGGGCCGCATCTGGGTGTGGCATGCTCATACGTTCTGTGTGTGTGTGTGTGAGTTTCGTGTAACGTTGTAAAGTTGCAAATGTGTTACACACGAATATTTTTTGGTTAACCACCAAATAGCAAAAGGTTTGCGCATGCGACGGGCACTGGGATGGACATCGCAAACAGTTGGCAGACAAATTAAATTTACATGAAACTCGTAAAAGTCGCTGGCAATGGAAAAACAATAAAAATCAATGCTCGTTTTCATGTAAGCATGTAAGACTAATAGATATCCTGTATATTACAAATTTTAATAAATATGTGATGAAGTGTTTGTACAATATTTGTAGCTGTAGTCTAACATAGCCGTGTGTATAATTTATTTAAAATAATTATACTGAGAGAGTATTACAGTGTGTCAATCATTTAAAAGACATTATCTTAAAAATGTTGAGCCATTTATTTATATATCTCTTCCTTTCAATGTTTTTTTTATCTTATATTAATAAGATTGTCTATTATAACTTAATTATTCAAAAATATAAGGACTTCAGATATCATCAGTTCAAATAAAAAAAAAAACAATAATAACTTTTTTCGCAATTTAAAGTTTTTACCTTTCCAAGCTCAATCAGCATAACTACTCGACTTACTTTATTAAAGAGGAGTATATTACTTGATTTTACGTTGTACTTGTCTGCTGCCGTCGCTTTCAATTACAATTAAAAAAAAGAAGGAAAAAATGAAAACATTTCGAGTGCTGTTAAATTTCAATGTGAGTTCATCTGTCGCTTTAATTTTCATTGCCTACTTATTGGCGCACGCCAATTGCTTTATCATAAAGTGCCTGAGAGCTGGTGGTGCACACGAATCGCTGCTTCCATTACCTGTGGCACAAGCATGCAGAAATGTTATTCGACTGCGGTCGCCTCATTGATTGTGCAAATGAAATGGATGAGATACACAACAGCAGAAAATCGCCAAAAAAAAAAACTGAACATTTTGGCACTGCATATATTAAGGCGCTACGGCAGCTGCTTGCTTTTCGCTTTTTTCTACTTTTTTTGTTTGAGCGTAATTAAATTCTGTGTTATTATTTGTTTTTAATTTCATAAATTTTAATTGCTCAGCTTTTCGAACATGCTCTAATTTATATTGACGCCTAAAACCGGGAGGCATGGTTTACGCTGCATCATAGCATGCTGCTAAGCATAAATTTAGCCTAGTTGCAGCTGCAATCTGTTATTATATATTAAATGAAATGAAATTTTTAATATGATATTATCTTTATGTAGATTAATTTTTATTCCTATTATAAACGGATAAGTTTTCTGACTTTCTCTAATGTCTTTCACTATGTATATATGATAAGTCTAAAAACTTTAAATACTTAATTAACTGTCATTGAATTATAAGCTAATCTTAACTGCTATATCGTCACTTTCACTTCAATACTTTGACTGCGCTTTAATAGCCTTTGAAACTAAGCCAAACTAATTGTACTTTGTGCTACAGTTTTGCCAAACTGACACCTATAACCGGCTCTATTTCAATGACAGGAGCTATGTGAAAATAATGCCCCTTGGCTGACACTTGTTGGGGCACCTTAATCAAAGGCAACACTAAGCTGTGGCCGTGGCTACCAGCCAGAGCTGAAGTATGAGCAGGAGTAGGAGAATTAAGAGCCGCAGCAACAGCAGAGGGCCAGAAAACCAAGAGCTGAAGCAGGCAAACAGCCAGGGCAACAAATGTAAAGTTAAACAACTTCGACAGTGTTGCCAGAGTTCATTGTTTTGGCATGCGGGCAGTGAATGCGGAGCATGGGGGACACACTGTGTTGCAACCAACTCCAACCCGGCGGCACTATCACAATTTCCACATCGACGCGCTGCGCGTCTGCCGATGGGCACTTTAAGCAAATTTTTCTTTGTCTTTTGCATGCGCTGCCGCATATAACAAAGGGTGTCGGGACGCCAGCTGCCGCCCACCCAAATTGCCCACACATGACTTATGTGGCAGGGTGCGAAACAAATGTGAAAGCACAAAAGTCAACATATTGAATAATGATTGGGTAGTGAAAGACTTTCACCCACTTTCACCCAGCACAGAGGGCTAGAAGAGGAATAGAGAACGAAGTGAAGAATGGGGCAGAGACAGTCACGCAAGCAGAACCCTCGATGCTTTGGTTCATCTTCTTAATTCTTAGCTGTTGCTCTACCCTGTATCTTTATATTGTACACTAGATTAAAGGTTGTTATGTAAAATGCTTTATAAAACGTATTGAAATATATGTATGAAATTTAAACTAAATACTCGCATTTAGTTTAAATATTCTTAGCACTCACAAAACATAATTTGATTTGGATTTTGAAATATTTTTGCATTGATTTCTGATTATGTAAACCTGTATGTACTTATACAAAAAATATTTCCGAATAAAAATGCAGTTTTTCAGGTTTATATTTTCTAGAGTATATTGAGTATATTCAATTTTTTTTTAATCATTTTCATTTTCATAATCAGCCGTCATCATGAGCAGTCCGTCATTGAGACACGTAACAGGGTATACCTTAATTGAGTACACCCAATCTATTTAACTCGCTTATCGACTTTTTGGCCTGTTTTGTGTCTTCTCTTTGCAATTTTTTTTTCGTCTACGATAAATTTTGAAGCTTTCTGGAAATTCTGCAAAAATTAATGATGCGCCTTTTTTATTGTTTCCGCTGAGTCCCCAATCGACAGGCCCCCAACACAAGCAGACAAAACAAAAAAAAAACTCACTCACACACACACAAAGAAATATAAGAGGAAGAAACCTTAACATTGCTGTTGCTTTTTATGCGATTTGCGTTTTGTGATAAATTTTAATCGAGTTTCACTTTTGTTGCCGCTCGTGCGCAGCTCCCATGACATTTACAGCCCACGCCCACTCAGTCCCTACTCTCCGGCCAGTATGGGTGTGTGTGTCTTTACCATCCGTTGTCATGTGTGTGTCATGTGTTTTTTGTACGCTTTTATTGAAGCCGATAAGCATGTCCGATAAATACTTTCGCTGTAATTGATTGATATTCGAAGCGGCAACATTCGCTTTCGCTACTCGATATATATTTTTCCTCTTTTCTTGTTCCATAGGCGAAATGGGATTTGTGATTAATTGGATTTGCCTTTTAATCTAAAACAAATTGAAAATGGCGCATTAAAGCTTTCTTTCATATGAATGTCGCTGCAGTCTCTTCTGCTGCCAAATGGACAAGTCAAGGCTCGCTTAGGCTTGCAAGTCAAGTCTACAGAAACACAGCCAAGACAATGAAAGCTGGCAACTGGCAACTGGCAACTGGCAACTGGCAACTGGCACGTTGCCATTTGGGTTACCTGGAAGCCACAACATGTACGCCAGCTGCAGTCAGCCGCTAGCTGAAGCCAAAGAAACGCCAAAACAATCAAGCGGCAAAGTCAACACAACTAGTTGACTCAAAATTCAACCCAGAAAGCTGGTCGATACAGACTAAAGACCAACAGAGAGCCTGACTTCTGTTCTAAGAAAATAACGAGTGCTTTGTTTGCTTGCAGCACCAATAATAATAATAAACTTAAAAAGTTCGTCATAGCTTTCAGTATAATTAATAGTATTGAGTGAGTGCACTAAAGAAAATATACTTATGCTGTCTGATCAAATAATACGGAAATTCAATAGATTTATGTCCTTGACATTCATTGAACATTGTTAAGAACTAACTGTAATCATCTTCAAATCATCATCAATCAAATGATCAAAGCTAACTTGAAATGAATGTAGGCCATGTACAAGGTCTTTTCCGGGTTGCTGGGGCCGTGTGGAAGAGCTTCATGGAGTTGGTCGAAATCAAATTAAAAATTCATACTTTAACATTGTGCTCCAATTACTGTAGCAAACAATTTATGCGCACGCCTGTCCGGGTCCGGGGCCAGAGCAATTTTTCAAGCCAAAAACTTTGCCTGGGGGACTGTGAACCCAAACTGTTTTTGTTGTAATGTCATGAAAAATGCATTTTTCAATACACAATAATAATATATGTAACACAATAAATTGTGAAGCGAAAAAATAACCGATTCTGGGACGCAGGGCAGAAGAAACTGTTATAAAATTGTTATCGAGTGCATAATAGCAAATGTTGCAAAATAACTTTTGACAAAGTGCACTCAATATCCAGCAATGTGTGCCCGAGTGTGAGAGAGAGAACGAGAAAGGGGCGCAAGGAGCGAAAGGACTAGAGTGCGGAATGTGTGCGAGTATCACAATGAAAAATCACAGAATACAAGGCAAACGCTGAGAGGGTTAGAAAAAAATACGCTGTTTTCTGTTTTATTGCAATACCCTTGCAAAGAGTATGATAATTTTCTAACCAAATTTGCAATGCATGAACAGAGATATTTATATAAGACCTTATGAACATAGCTCACAGCGCAACGAATTGGTTTGACTCAGAGTTGGTCTCGTCTGAGTGCGCTTTGAATTTCATTGAATTTTCTATCAAATGTTTTATTAAATAAAACTATTCAATATAATTGAAATAATTTTTAGATTTGTCATTATATAAAAATTAAAATAGGAAAAACTTTAATTTTGTATATAAAAATATTTTATTTAAATAAAAATTTAAATTTTTTATTATTTTAAAAATTAAATATTAAAAATATTATTTTTGAATATAATAGGTAATTATACCCTGAACACATTGAAAATGGGAAAAAATGTAACAGGCAAATGTATGTAATAGGCAGAAGGAGTCGTGGAAGACCCCATATAGTATATATATTCTTGATCAGGGCGACGAGCTGAACTGATTTAGCCCTGTCCGTCCGTCCGTCCGTCCGTCCGTATGTATGAATACGTCAATTGCAGAACCTATAAGAGCTAGAGTCGCTTGCACGCGCAGATCGTTAAAAGCCTATTGAAATTCTGTTATCAAATTATATCTCGTAGATCTTTAGAGCCAGAGCCGCCAAATTTTGCATGAATTTTACGTGAAAGAGTTTTGATTTTTACCAAATTGACAAATATTCAATAGAATAGATCACATACTGAAAATTTCATTGAAGTCGGTCACTGAAGTGGCGGTTCATTTTTTATAAGTTTATGATAGATACAAGTAACGAAGTATATTTAAAAACACAGATCAGACAGGGTTCAGGGGATCTCCTCGTCGGGCACTCCTGACTAGAGCTTTTTTACTTGTTCTTTTCAATAATGGTCGATGGGGGTGGCAGCTCTGTTCCCATATAAATTGACACAATTCGTGCACTGTGCCATCCGTCCATTACATTGAAAGTCAAGGAAGGCACCCAGCTGCTTAATGTGCCCCACAAAACTATGCGTTGCAATACTTTTCAAGCTACCTCAATATGTGGCAGTGGTAGGATCTGGGAAGCAACTCATCTTTCTTGATGTTTGACAGACAATATGTCAAAAATAGTTAGTTGGTTTGATTTGTGCGTTGTTTTGGAGATGCGAATGCCAGCGGCAAACGTGGAGTTGCATGTTGCAATGCACCAAATTAAGCTGCCAAGCTAGAGTCGACAAAATATATACAGCAATATTTTGTGTGTTGCCTTTAAAATAGCTCGATGCGTTGCGAGTTGCATGTTGCAAGTTGGACATGTAACCAAATTACGGGCAAAAGCGGAGCCCAAAATTGGCAACACATGCTCCACATACGCAAAGCAGCGCGAGCGCCGCAAAATATGCAACAATTTTCATGCGCGGCAACGAAAAAAAAACGAGATCGAAATACAAAGTGAAACGGGCACAAAGGTCGTGATGATGATGGAATAACCAATACCCTGCTGATAAAGGTGAAACGCAAATAGTCGAATTCAAAATGTAGAAGCTTTAAAAAAATAAAAGATTTTTTTCATTGTGTGCACAAAATAGAGAGAAAAATTGGCTTAAAGAGTTCTCTTACATACCCAATTTTCTGTTCTTACATATCCCATCCTGAATTCATATTTAGAGGGTATAAGCAAGCAAAGATATAACAAGCAGCGCAAAAATTTCAGTCAAGCATGCGGGCAGCGCGCAGAGCAAAAGAAAAATAGAAGTGCTGCATAACTATAGGCGCTGCAAGGCATAGTCCTTGCTCATGGTAGGCATGCCAACAACTTAAAATGGGCATTCCACACAAACCGGCCCCTTTTCCACCAATTACTCGTACAAGCCAGCTAAACGCAGCCGTTGCAGGTTAGAGTCTGCAGTTTGTACGCTGTTGCATGCCTGCTTACAGCCGAAACAAAGGCTGCCATGTGTGGCACCCAAAAGTTATGCAATGCCATGGCGTAGTTTTTGTTCCTATGGTGTCTGTGTGTGTGTGTGTGTGTGTGTGTGTGGGCGCCAAATTGTAACTATTAGTTGCACATAGTTTGGCAAGGCGACAAATTCTTGGCCCAGCCACGTGTTACGGCGCGGGGAGCGTGACCGCTGCATGTGTTGACAGGCCGAAAATCGGGTCAGTAGTAAATCAACAACAACAACAACAACAACAGCAGCAGCATTCATATATGTATGACATGAGACGAGTTGAGGGGTGCCTACGCGACTGAAAAACAATGGCAATCATTGTTATGTAGCCTGTGAAAAATGTATGTTGCATAGTTTTAGGCATTGTTCCGAAATCGCTGATTGCCACATGCTACATGGCAATGCATGTTGATTTCAGTCATGGGCGGCGAGGGGAAACACAGTTTTTGCGGTTGCAAATAGCAAATGATTGATGAACAAAATGTGTAAGTTAATTGTGAGCGATTGAACGCGCTGCTAGCGCTTAAAAGGTGCCAAATATTAGTCTGACAATACTGTAGAATTTGGAACTGTTTGAAATGAAGAGAAAATGTGTTTGCTTTAAACACAATATATTGGCGTAATTTTGCGAATCATATTATCGGAGTATAGACAATTGCGAAGAATGGATTTTACCAAGACCGGGGAGGACCGGACTTACCAATCGGAGCATATTGTAACTGTAATTTATTTTCTTATTGTTGTATTGTTTTTCTGTTTAATTAGGTCTTCTTGCGTATAGCAACAGGTTTGGTTCTATATTTTTCATCAATATTGTGTTGTTAAGATACTACGTTTTCCTCTCAAATAAGCCAAACAAAAACAAAAAAATAACAGAAAAAAAACGTAATCAACAGCAGATTGAATTTTAAATAATGACACAACATGTTTCAATACATGTTTAGCTTCATCATAAGCAACATATTATAAACTGTGTAAAGTTCTTTCAACTTCATTAATTATTATATTCAACTCTTTTTTATAAATTTTCAATTTCATTTTGCATGTATGTGTAATGGCTTCACATTGAGTTTCCGCTTAAGTCCGCAATTGTGTGAAGATTTCGTGCAGGAGAGTTTAATGCTTTGTGAAACATGACTCCTTGCTCTACAGTTGGGTTAATGGGTTAACTTAAGCGCTTAACGTGATGCGCCTTAAAGCATGGAACACTTTTGCTGGCTGCCGAAATGCCATCAGCATCAGCGCTGATATCAGCGCTTCCGCGCACACTTGAGTTCACAGTGCGAGAGAGTGAAGAGTGGAGAGTGAAAGAGGACCAGCAAGTTGGCTGAAGACGATTAATCAATAACCACTCAGCGCTGGAAGCGAGCGTGCGAACGAAGCGATTTAATGGGCTCAAAATGATGTGAGTCCAGCGATGGGGACTGGCACTGTTCGCTGGTGCGTGCGTGAGTGCATTTAATTTTGTGAGCGACTGTTGGCTACTTTTAGGCGCAGAATATAATGAAAACGAGGCCAAATGCATGACCAGTCGCCAGCACTGGCCTGCCCGAGAATCTGCAACAAGAATTTCGCATTTAGGTTTCGATTAAGGGTATGTGTGTCTGTGTGTGTATCAGAGAGAATGTGTGTCCGAAGTGCTTTGTGTGGAGGCATGCTTCGACTGCTTTCACTGTGCACTGTGCACTGTGCATTTTTGGTGCGATTGCGAATGCTTGTGTCATTGAGTGCAATTTCAGGTCAGTTTGCATTTTGTGGCACACTCAATGATGTGCTGCACCATGGCATGGCAGGCATATCAACGCCGCAAACATTTGATTCTTATATGCGAGGCAAGTTTGTGGCGTACATTGAGGCGACAACGCGTCCAAACAGAGCAAACATTGAAAACATTATTGTCGTAATAAATTTTGGTAACCACACGCAAGCTCGAAAAACCAAAAAAGCAAACAGCGCAAAGCGCCAAACCGAAGAGTTGACCTACCTGAAAGTAGGCAAAGCAAACAAACACACAAACACACAGAAAACACACTACACACTCGCACACAATACATAACGGAAGCCACAGAAACTGGCGCCATGAAACATGACCCGCCTTCACCTCGATTGCAACCGGCTGCTAGCAAAAGTTTGCGTGCCAAATAAACAGATGGCAAGAGTGAGTGAGTGAGAAAGAAGAAGGCAAGAAGGCAGTGTGCGAGTGGGATAAAGAAACTCGAATGCCAAAAAGTCACTAGCGAAATCAAAAGGTTAACGAGCATATGTATATGTGTGTGACCAGAAAGTAAGAGAAGGGTGAAAGAAACAGACAAAGAAAAAGCAAGGGGGGAGAGCAACAACTCAGTCACTTGCATGTCGCGCCAAGCGACAACTAAACGACAAACGTTTAAAAATAAAAACATTTCAAACGAATACGCCACAGGAAATTCTATATCATCGCAAATTGTTTATAGCTCAACAAGATGAAAAACCCGGAATAAAACGCTAAACAAATGTTGTGACAGCAAAGAGTCGAATGCGAAATGCTCTCATAAATGCAAGAAATATTTGCTGTTCAGTGAAGAGTGCATTTCGTTGAATACTTTACGGTAAGAAAAACCGAATGAAATATAGACAAATTTTCTGACAATTCTTGTTTCTATTTATACGAAGCTTTAAATAGAAATACAAATTATCACATAAATTATAAAACATAAGTATTTGTAAGTGTTTAAGTTAAAGTTTAAGCAAATAAATATATTTTTTTAAATTTATAGTAAACGTGGCATAAATGTAAATTTCAATAAGTATAGATGATTTCGCTGATTTTTGTATTCTTCTCGGCTTTACTCAACAAAGTATATGACAGACATAAAATTTAATCAAAATTTTTTTTTTTAAATACAAGGCAAACTAAAAAGTGTTTTTTACTTTTGTCTTATTTCTGCATTTGAACTGTTCAACTTTATTAAAGAAATGCATGAAATCTATTTTTATGTTCATTATAACAAATGGTGATAAAAATTGTAAAATACTGTTCACAAAATATAAACAAATTAAGTTTTAAAAACTTTATGAATTTATCTGCATTTTGAAATGGATTTATTTATAAATCCATATTTTATAATAAATCGTTGTTCGAGTAAAGTGCTTGCTCCTGCCCAAGTTGCCATCTAGTAGGCAGAGTATGAGGTATAAATATTGTATGTTTTACGTTTTGCTCCGTTTATGTTGTTGCTGTAGTCACACATTTTGAAGCGGAACATGAAACGCAAGTGAAAGGCAAAGTTGAGTTTTGTGTGAAGCGGGCTTTTTAATAAAGTTAAGTGGATCAGCGCACAGGACAAGCAGCAGCAACACGACAACGTGGCCCAAAACGAATGCTTGACAACTACGCCTACACCTATGCAATGCCTAACAAGAGCCCGCTTTCCTTCTTATGGCATGCCAAAAATATATTTCAAATTTAATATCAAGCACTTGAGTGGTTGGTAAATTGTATAAATAATATCAACGAAAGTTGGTAGCACGAGCTTGGTGCAGTTTTGTCCATGTGGATGTCGCAACGTTTAACCCCTGTCAGGAAGGTTAATTAAAACCGAAAAATCTCTCTGGTCCCTGCGATAAATAACCATTTTTTTCCGCTGTTAGTAAATGAATTATGCACTCGGCATAATGCGAATGACCAAAGACACAAACAAAAATTTATAAATATAAGCTCATTAAAAGCTTAGCCAAATACCAATTGTGAGTGTTTATGTGCGTGTGTGTGGGCGTGTGTGTTCATTTTAATTAGATAATATTGCATTTGCATAATTTTAGGCGCATCAATAAAATCGCGCACAGCTCCCAAATTAATTTATACTTTTTGCTAATTAAACGACCCACAAAATATTCGCTTTTCGATTTTAATTACATAGTTTTGGGCTGGCCAGCAAAATGCTAAATACGAAATTCAATTGCCGCTTGCTGTAGCGCCCTCTAATTGGCCCCACTATTTAGCGCTGCTCGCTCTCATTAACATGTCGGCCCTGTCTATGTACAACTTTTCGAGGCAACGCAAAAAGTTGCACCATACCTGACGTCGCTCCAGCATAAGCAGCGGCAATTACAGCCGCAACCAAAGACCAAACAAGCGGCAAACGAGCCGAGCACGATGATGGCGTTGATGGTTAAACCTGTCAATTATAGCAGCTCGCTGAAAACTTTGCAAAAATCGTGAACATAGTGCTCAAGACACGCCCATTCACACACACATACTAGTGAGGCAAAAGACCACACACACACACACACACACACACGCATACGGGAGGCTCTAATTAAACAATTACCAAGGTGAGTGCCACTTAATTAAATAATTTGCTACCATGCGGTTGTAAGGCAACAACAAGAACAGCAACAGCAACAGCTGTCAACATAAACACGCATAAATATGTGTATGTAACGAAACATATGTGAAGAAAAACTTTTTAGAACGAAGCCAAAATGCTCTAGCATGTGTACAATGAAATTGTTTTATAAATTAATTATACAAGTCAGACAACTTTTATGTTTTGACTTCATATTTTTAGACTTTTGTATTTACTGTCTTCAAATATAAGCTAACACACCCAGTCCCGACGTCGCATATTATGAAAACAATAACAGGCCGTGCCCCATAATATGGAACTTCAAGAATCTATGGCAAACGAAGCAGGTTGTGTAAATGATTGGGAGCTCACAGAGCTCAAGCGATCGGATTAGTTGTCAGTGAGACTTTTAATCGAATAAGGAAGGTTCTACTTCAATTTATCTCGACCAATTATGCAAATTTGTAAAATAAAATAATAAATTTAATTTCTATACAATATAATCTGTGAGCATATGGAATTAAATTTAACTGAAGTATATTCTGTTCTACAGACTAAAAAGATGTATTTCTATAGATTTATTTGATTTAATTATTTGTTTTATAGTGACAAAGTTAAAGAACATTCTGCATGTCCTAAGCACACTACCAAATAATATTAGCAGGGTGGTAACAAAGAAGACGCCGAGGCAATGGCGACAGGTGTTTCAACATTTTCGTGCATGCCATAAAAGTAAGCCGCATACAAACACGCACGCACACACATACATACAGGCAGGCAGGCACACAATTACATGACTTGTGTGTACACATAAATGAAATTATGACATATTTAAATGTAACATGCGGCAACAGGCTACATACACACTCACACACACACACACACACCCGCCCGCCCGAGCGCCACAAGGCACAGTCTAACTGTACACAGCCGCCATGACAGCCGACTTCCGTTTCCGTTTCGTTTGCCATGTTACCCAAGCATTTAACCTGGACGCGTGCTGCTGTTGTTGTTATTATTGTTACCGTGTTGCCTGTATAATTTACAATTTAGCTTCATAAATGTTTCGTCGCCTGGCATACTTTTTTGGCCACCTGCTTCTAGACCATTGCGTGATGGGGTCAAGTGTCGCACGGCTCGACACGACACGTCTCTTCGCGAGTCGACTTTGGCGCGGTGCGACGCCTGCTGCGTTAATTATGTGACAATTTAAGTGCGTGTCGGGCAATCAACGAAACAGCTGCACGAACCAAAAAAAAAGGTGTTAAATAAGAATTTTACTGTTGCTGTTTGCCCTCAAAAACCAAGTTACGAATGTATTAATTTAAATGAACTGCAAACTTCTCTTAATTAAATAATATATAAGGAGGGAATCTCTTCCAAAAGTGTTATTAAATCAAAATTAACAAAGCCAAACCAATTTAGGCCGTTTAAGCACACATCTATATATACAACAAATCTTGATATGCTAACGGGAATGAAACGGCCAGAGAGTTAGTTATTTCTAAGCTTTGGAACCATATTGCTAATTAAATATAATTAAATAATACAATTTCAGGAAATAAACTCTAAAATAATTATGTGATTCTAACACAAAAGATAGAAATGGAAACAAATAATTATTGTTGTTTATGAAGTAAAGCTACTTTTCCTTTTAACTTTATAATACATTTTTAAAACATTTCTCATTCAAATTAGGAAACTATAATCTTTATAATGTTCAAACATTAGTATTCATAGGCAAAAAGACAAAATCCGAATACATCTTTAAATGTTGTGATTTTATCAATCCGAACTTACTTTTGAGACTCTGCTCGCGCAGCAAATTGACACTGGCAAATAAAGTGACAATTTATAAACAAATTATCTCACCAATGTGGAAATATGGCTGCCAAATCTGGGGCCTGGCTTGTGATAGCCAAATCCGAAGAGTCCAGGTTGCCCAGAATAAAGTCATGAGACTAGTTACCGGCTGCGATTGGTATGTAAGAAATACCACGTTGCATCGAGACCTGAAACTGGCCACAGTCTTTGCCGAAATTAACCAGCACTCGAGTCGGTACAACGACAGATTGGACCGGCACAGAAACCGGCTAGCAAACATGCTCACCACTCAGCGAACTCCTAGGAGACTGAACTGAAGGCAACCAAGAGACTTGATTCTCAGATCTCCTGTGACGATGGTCAACAGACGTTGACACACAGCAGCCATCACAGAATTATTATTTTATTAAGTTTCTTGTAAAAATATGTAAATATTAGTAATGTAAGGTAATATAAATAATAAGTAATGTTAAAGCTAACGAAAGTTAGCCGGCGCGCCCAAATGGGCAGAATCAATAGCAAACCAAGCTCACAAAGGGGTTGCTGATACCTCGTATGGCTTAATAAATAAAACCAAAAAAAAACTTTTGAGGATCACAAGAAGTAGAAACTGTGACTCAAAGGATCACAAAAAGTAGAATCTGTGACTCAAAGGCCCATCTATAGTTTAGTTTGAAATATCATTTCTCGTACAATAGTTTTTTTTAATCTCTATATTAAAACGAATTTTATATGAACTTCATCTCTTGAATTTATTTGCTTGATAAATTTGGGGAGAACTGATGAGCCAAACTAAGTAACGCAGCATCTTCTCTGCCGTATATATTTCTCCATTATATGACTCCAATTTTTCACAACAGCTGACAAAAGTTTTCCTCTTTAAAAAATGCTTCATAGGTCTACCCAAAAACACAATTCAATTTATTTATCAATTATTTCTAATTGTATATTAACCGTGCCTACAAAATAAAAAAAGGTTCTCTAACATAGGGAATACCTCAAAAGTGCAAGCTCTAGGCCGTATTTGTATAAATACCCCAACTAACAGCAATGTACTGCACAACAATAGGAAGTCCTTGATTGGCGACAGTATTCACGGTATGCATACCTGCAAATAGAAAGAAAATAAAATAAAATTAGAAAATGTTCAAAACAAGGCAATAGCTTATTATTAACTCTACCCTCCAGGCAAGCTAGCGAAACTCAATATGTTGATATCATGTTATCAGCAGCTGGCACACAGACACACACACTACAAGCACACACAAACACACACATAAAATACAGCGACAGCAGCGAGTAACAGCCGTTGCCCGTTGCTCGCTTATGCGTTCTGTTTATTTGTTTTGCGAAGCTTAAATGATTAATTAAGCGCCTCAATGTATGCAAAAACATTTGCCATGTTCGCTATGACTGCTGTTGTTGTTGCTGTGATTGTTATGTTTGCTGTGTTCGTTGTTGTTGTGCGCTCTGCGGGGTGTGAAAATCACGTGTTGAAAACGGCGTAAAATCAGCGTATGAATGGCCATAGTCGCACAACCACAGACTCGCACACACACACACAGAGTCGTCGACACTAATACACACATTCGTTGACACGTGAGCTTGCATATATTTTGATGTCATAGTTTTCTGTGCTGGGGCGTTGATTTTAATATTTAAATAAATTCTGGCGCTGATTGCGTATACGCAATGTTGTGCATAGCTGTGCTGGCTGCTCTTGCCGTTGTCATTGCTGCTGTTTGTTGTTTGCATAAGAAATTTGTATTTGTTTTGTGGCATGCAGCTTTGCCACTCACATTCACCAGCCAATGCCATCGTCATTATGTACATGAGTATTTTTAATGGCAAATGCATATTCGATTCATTTCGTTTTTGATTCTCGTATATGCAGAAATATTATATAAATATTGACATCCATTGCTAAAAAGCGCTCGGAGCGTATCTGGTTCACAATAATGTGTCTGTGCAATTGAAATACTGACGCAATGCATTAAGCCATTTTATGCGGCTTGTTATGCTATTTATTTCAAACTATTTAATTAAAACGCATTAGCAGAGCGCAATCGAGCCAACGGCGAGGCAATCATCTGTATGCATATGTATTCCATATATATATGCATATGTGTGCATACTGCATGTACATTTGCGGTTTACAATATTTTTATAAGCTACGCAATGAAGCTCTTAATTGTGGCATTAATCTGCGGCTTACTACTTTCAAGAAATATTTGATACATGTAGAAATATTTAAACAAATAAGAAAACTCTAGCCGGTGGTGCCCGACTAGGAGATCCCCTGAAAAATTTCAAGTCTCTAGCTCTTATATGTTCTGAGATCGACGCGTTCATACATACGGACAGACGGACAGACAGCCGGACAGGGCTAAATCGACTCAGCTCGTCTTCCTGGCCAAAATGTGTAAAATTAAACTTAAAAAACTGGATTGGATGCTGAGAGCCTCCAGCAAACTATCGTATAACAGCAAAGCCATCATCTACAAAGCTATAGTAGTGCCTACCTTTCTATATGGAATGCCTTTATGGGGATCTGCAGCACAGACATCTATAAACAAAATCCAAATTTTACAGAATAAAGCACTACGAAGATGGACCGGAGCAAATTGGTTTGTGAGAAACTCAGTACTACACAGGGATCTTGAAATTCCTACAATCGCAGAATTGATTGGGAGACACAGTTCTAGATACGCGGAAAGACTTGCTGCGCATCCAAATCAACTAGCAGCTAATCTAGCCAACAACAATAACAGGCGAAGACTAAAAAGACTTCACCCTTTGGATCGTCGGGTGATCT
>JAWNPC010000849.1:0-39320 GCA_035045365.1 Drosophila leonis
GTCGAAGTCGAAGTCGAAGTCGAAGTCGAAGTCGAAGTCGAAGTCGAAGTCGAAGTCGAAGTCGAAGTCGAAGTCGAAGTCGAAGTCGAAGTCGAAGTCGAAGTCGAAGTCGAAGTCGAAGTCGAAGTCGAAGTCGAAGTCGAAGTCGAAGTCGAAGTCGAAGTCGAAGTCGAAGTCGAAGTCGAAGTCGAAGTCGAAGTCGAAGTCGAAGTCGAAGTCGAAGTCGAAGTCGAAGTCGAAGTCGAAGTCGAAGTCGAAGTCGAAGTCGAAGTCGAAGTCGAAGTCGAAGTCGAGAGTCGAAGTCGAAGTCGAAGTCGAAGTCGAAGTCGAAATCGAAGTCGAAGTCGAAGTCGAAGTCGAAGTCGAAGTCGAAGTCGAAGTCGAAGTCGAAGTCGAAGTCGAAGTCGAAGTCGAAGTCGAAGTCGAAGTCGAAGTCGAAGTCGAAGTCGAAGTCGAAGTCGAGAGTCGAAGTCGAAGTCGAAGTCGAAGTCGAAGTCGAAGTCGAAGTCGAAGTCGAAGTCGAAGTCGAAGTCGAAGTCGAAGTGGTCGAAGTCGAAGTCGAAGTCGAAGTCGAAGTCGAAGTCGAAGTCGAAGTCGAAGTCGAAGTCGAAGTCGAAGTCGAAGTCGAAGTCGAAGTCGAAGTCGAAGTCGAAGTCGAAGTCGAAGTCGAAGTCGAAGTCGAAGTCGAAGTCGAAGTCGAAGTCGAAGTCGATATCGAAATCGAAGTCGAAGTCGAAGTCGAAGTCGAAGTCGAAGTCGAAGTCGAAGTCGAAGTCGAAGTCGAAGTCGAAGTCGAAGTCGAAGTCGAAGTCGAAGTCGAAGTCGAAGTCGAAGTCGAAGTCGAAGTCGAAGTCGAAGTCGAAGTCGAAGTCGAAGTCGAAGTCGAAGTCGAAGTCGAAGTCGAAGTCGAAGTCGAAGTCGAAGTCGAAGTCGAAGTCGAAGTCGAAGTCGAAGTCGAAGTCGAAGTCGAAGTCGAAGTCGAAGTCGAAGTCGAAGTCGAAGTCGAAGTCGAAGTCGAAGTCGAAGTCAGAAGTCGAAGTCGAAGTCGAAGTCGAAGTCGAAGTCGAAGTCGAAGTCGAAGTCGAAGTCGAAGTCGAAGTCGAAGTCGAAGTCGAAGTCGAAGTCGAAGTCGAAGTCGAAGTCGAAGTCGAAGTCGAAGTCGAAGTCGAAGTCGAAGTCGAAGTCGAAGTCGAAGTCGAAGTCGAAGTCGAAGTCGAAGTCGAAGTCGAAGTCGAAGTCGAAGTCGAAGTCGAAGTCGAAGTCGAAGTCGAAGTCGAAGTCGAAGTCGAAGTCGAAGTCGAAGTCGAAGTCGAAGTCGAAGTCGAAGTCGAAGTCGAAGTCGAAGTCGAAGTCGAAGTCGAAGTCGAAGTCGAAGTCGAAGTCGAAGTCGAAGTCGAAGTCGAAGTCGAAGTCGAAGTCGAAGTCGAAGTCGAAGTCGAAGTCGAAGTCGAAGTCGAAGTCGAAGTCGAAGTCGAAGTCGAAGTCGAAGTCGAAGTCGAAGTCGAAGTCGAAGTCGAAGTCGAAGTCGAAGTCGAAGTCGAAGTCGAAGTCGAAGTCGAAGTCGAAGTCGAAGTCGAAGTCGAAGTCGAAGTCGAAGTCGAAGTCGAAGTCGAAGTCGAAGTCGAAGTCGAAGTCGAAGTCGAAGTCGAAGTCGAAGTCGAAGTCGAAGTCGAAGTCGAAGTCGAAGTCGAAGTCGAAGTCGAAGTCGAAGTCGAAGTCGAAGTCGAAGTCGAAGTCGAAGTCGAAGTCGAAGTCGAAGTCGAAGTCGAAGTCGAAGTCGAAGTCGAAGTCGAAGTCGAAGTCGAAGTCGAAGTCGAAGTCGAAGTCGAAGTCGAAGTCGAAGTCGAAGTCGAAGTCGAAGTCGAAGTCGAAGTCGAAGTCGAAGTCGAAGTCGAAGTCGAAGTCGAAGTCGAAGTCGAAGTCGAAGTCGAAGTCGAAGTCGAAGTCGAAGTCGAAGTCGAAGTCGAAGTCGAAGTCGAAGTCGAAGTCGAAGTCGAAGTCGAAGTCGAAGTCGAAGTCGAAGTCGAAGTCGAAGTCGAAGTCGAAGTCGAAGTCGAAGTCGAAGTCGAAGTCGAAGTCGAAGTCGAAGTCGAAGTCGAAGTCGAAGTCGAAGTCGAAGTCGAAGTCGAAGTCGAAGTCGAAGTCGAAGTCGAAGTCGAAGTCGAAGTCGAAGTCGAAGTCGAAGTCGAAGTCGAAGTCGAAGTCGAAGTCGAAGTCGAAGTCGAAGTCGAAGTCGAAGTCGAAGTCGAAGTCGAAGTCGAAGTCGAAGTCGAAGTCGAAGTCGAAGTCGAAGTCGAAGTCGAAGTCGAAGTCGAAGTCGAAGTCGAAGTCGAAGTCGAAGTCGAAGTCGAAGTCGAAGTCGAAGTCGAAGTCGAAGTCGAAGTCGAAGTCGAAGTCGAAGTCGAAGTCGAAGTCGAAGTCGAAGTCGAAGTCGAAGTCGAAGTCGAAGTCGAAGTCGAAGTCGAAGTCGAAGTCGAAGTCGAAGTCGAAGTCGAAGTCGAAGTCGAAGTCGAAGTCGAAGTCGAAGTCGAAGTCGAAGTCGAAGTCGAAGTCGAAGTCGAAGTCGAAGTCGAAGTCGAAGTCGAAGTCGAAGTCGAAGTCGAAGTCGAAGTCGAAGTCGAAGTCGAAGTCGAAGTCGAAGTCGAAGTCGAAGTCGAAGTCGAAGTCGAAGTCGAAGTCGAAGTCGAAGTCGAAGTCGAAGTCGAAGTCGAAGTCGAAGTCGAAGTCGAAGTCGAAGTCGAAGTCGAAGTCGAAGTCGAAGTCGAAGTCGAAGTCGAAGTCGAAGTCGAAGTCGAAGTCGAAGTCGAAGTCGAAGTCGAAGTCGAAGTCGAAGTCGAAGTCGAAGTCGAAGTCGAAGTCGAAGTCGAAGTCGAAGTCGAAGTCGAAGTCGAAGTCGAAGTCGAAGTCGAAGTCGAAGTCGAAGTCGAAGTCGAAGTCGAAGTCGAAGTCGAAGTCGAAGTCGAAGTCGAAGTCGAAGTCGAAGTCGAAGTCGAAGTCGAAGTCGAAGTCGAAGTCGAAGTCGAAGTCGAAGTCGAAGTCGAAGTCGAAGTCGAAGTCGAAGTCGAAGTCGAAGTCGAAGTCGAAGTCGAAGTCGAAGTCGAAGTCGAAGTCGAAGTCGAAGTCGAAGTCGAAGTCGAAGTCGAAGTCGAAGTCGAAGTCGAAGTCGAAGTCGAAGTCGAAGTCGAAGTCGAAGTCGAAGTCGAAGTCGAAGTCGAAGTCGAAGTCGAAGTCGAAGTCGAAGTCGAAGTCGAAGTCGAAGTCGAAGTCGAAGTCGAAGTCGAAGTCGAAGTCGAAGTCGAAGTCGAAGTCGAAGTCGAAGTCGAAGTCGAAGTCGAAGTCGAAGTCGAAGTCGAAGTCGAAGTCGAAGTCGAAGTCGAAGTCGAAGTCGAAGTCGAAGTCGAAGTCGAAGTCGAAGTCGAAGTCGAAGTCGAAGTCGAAGTCGAAGTCGAAGTCGAAGTCGAAGTCGAAGTCGAAGTCGAAGTCGAAGTCGAAGTCGAAGTCGAAGTCGAAGTCGAAGTCGAAGTCGAAGTCGAAGTCGAAGTCGAAGTCGAAGTCGAAGTCGAAGTCGAAGTCGAAGTCGAAGTCGAAGTCGAAGTCGAAGTCGAAGTCGAAGTCGAAGTCGAAGTCGAAGTCGAAGTCGAAGTCGAAGTCGAAGTCGAAGTCGAAGTCGAAGTCGAAGTCGAAGTCGAAGTCGAAGTCGAAGTCGAAGTCGAAGTCGAAGTCGAAGTCGAAGTCGAAGTCGAAGTCGAAGTCGAAGTCGAAGTCGAAGTCGAAGTCGAAGTCGAAGTCGAAGTCGAAGTCGAAGTCGAAGTCGAAGTCGAAGTCGAAGTCGAAGTCGAAGTCGAAGTCGAAGTCGAAGTCGAAGTCGAAGTCGAAGTCGAAGTCGAAGTCGAAGTCGAAGTCGAAGTCGAAGTCGAAGTCGAAGTCGTAGTCGAAGTCGAGGTCGAGGTCGAAGTCAAAGTCAAAGTCGAAGTCAAAGTCGAAGTCGAAGTCGAAGTCGAAGTCGAAGTCGAAGTCGAAGTCGAAGTCGAAGTCGAAGTCGAAGTCGAAGTCGAAGTCGAAGTCGAAGTCGAAGTCGAAGTCGAAGTCGAAGTCGAAGTCGAAGTCGAAGTCGAAGTCGAAGTCGAAGTCGAAGTCGAAGTCGAAGTCGAAGTCGAAGTCGAAGTCGAAGTCGAAGTCGAAGTCGAAGTCGAAGTCGAAGTCGAAGTCGAAGTCGAAGTCGAAGTCGAAGTCGAAGTCGAAGTCGAAGTCGAAGTCGAAGTCGAAGTCGAAGTCGAAGTCAAAGTCGAAGTCGAAGTCGAAGTCGAAGTCGAAGTCGAAGTCAAAGTCGAAGTCGAAGTCGAAGTCGAAGTCGAAGTCGAAGTCGAAGTCGAAGTCGAAGTCGAAGTCGAAGTCGAAGTCGAAGTCGAAGTCGAAGTCAAAGTCGAAGTCGAAGTCGAAGTCGAAGTCGAAGTCGAAGTCGAAGTCGAAGTCGAAGTCGAAGTCGAAGTCGAAGTCGAAGTCGAAGTCGAAGTCGAAGTCGAAGTCGAAGTCGAAGTCGAAGTCGAAGTCGAAGTCGAAGTCGAAGTCGAAGTCGAAGTCGAAGTCGAAGTCGAAGTCGAAGTCGAAGTCAAAGTCAAAGTCGAAGTCGAAGTCGAAGTCGAAGTCGAAGTCGAAGTCGAAGTCGAAGTCGAAGTCGAAGTCGAAGTCGAAGTCGAAGTCGAAGTCGAAGTCGAAGTCGAAGTCGAAGTCGAAGTCGAAGTCGAAGTCGAAGTCGAAGTCGAAGTCGAAGTCGAAGTCGAAGTCGAAGTCGAAGTCGAAGTCGAAGTCGAG
Organism: Drosophila leonis; assembly: GCA_035045365.1. Lineage (NCBI taxonomy): Eukaryota > Metazoa > Arthropoda > Insecta > Diptera > Drosophilidae > Drosophila > Drosophila leonis. Next base: position 4,813 of record JAWNPC010000849.1, read on the forward strand.
GTCGAGGTCGAAGTCGAAGTCAAAGTCGAAGTCAAAGTCGAAGTCGAAGTCGAAGTCGAAGTCGAAGTCGAAGTCGAAGTCGAAGTCGAAGTCGAAGTCGAAGTCGAAGTCGAAGTCGAAGTCGAAGTCGAAGTCGAAGTCGAAGTCGAAGTCGAAGTCGAAGTCGAAGTCGAAGTCGAAGTCGACGTCGAAGTCGAAGTCGAAGTCGAAGTCGAAGTCGAAGTCGAAGTCGAAGTCGAAGTCGAAGTCGAAGTCGAAGTCGAAGTCGAAGTCGAAGTCGAAGTCGAAGTCGAAGTCGAAGTCGAAGTCGAAGTCGAAGTCGAAGTCGAAGTCGAAGTCGAAGTCGAAGTCGAAGTCGAAGTCGAAGTCGAAGTCGAAGTCGAAGTCGAAGTCGAAGTCGAAGTCGAAGTCGAAGTCGAAGTCGAAGTCGAAGTCGAAGTCGAAGTCGAAGTCGAAGTCGAAGTCGAAGTCGAAGTCGAAGTCGAAGTCGAAGTCGAAGTCGAAGTCGAAGTCGAAGTCGAAGTCGAAGTCGAAGTCGAAGTCGAAGTCGAAGTCGAAGTCGAAGTCGAAGTCGAAGTCGAAGTCGAAGTCGAAGTCGAAGTCGAAGTCGAAGTCGAAGTCGAAGTCGAAGTCGAAGTCGAAGTCAAAGTCAACGTCAAAGTTGAAGTCGAAGTCGAAGTCGAAGTCGAAGTCGAAGTCGAAGTCGAAGTCGAAGTCGAAGTCGAAGTCGAAGTCGAAGTCGAAGTCGAAGTCGAAGTCGAAGTCGAAGTCGAAGTCGAAGTCGAAGTCGAAGTCGAAATCGAAGTCGAAGTCGAAGTCGAAGTCGAAGTCGAAGTCGAAGTCGAAGTCGAAGTCGAAGTCGAAGTCGAAGTCGAAGTCGAAGTCGAAGTCGAAGTCGAAGTCGAAGTCGAAGTCGAAGTCGAAGTCGAAGTCGAAGTCGAAGTCGAAGTCGAAGTCGAAGTCGAAGTCGAAGTCGAGGTCGAGGTCGAAGTCGAAGTCGAAGTCGAAGTCGAAGTCGAAGTCGAAGTCGAAGTCGAAGTCGAAGTCGAAGTCGAAGTCGAAGTCGAAGTCGAAGTCGAAGTCGAAGTCGAAGTCGAAGTCGAAGTCGAAGTCGACGTCGAAGTCGAAGTCGAAGTCGAAGTCGAAGTCGAAGTCGAAGTCGAAGTCGAAGTCGAAGTCGAAGTCGAAGTCGAAGTCGAAGTCGAAGTCGAAGTCGAAGTCGAAGTCGAAGTCGAAGTCGAAGTCGAAGTCGAAGTCGAAGTCGAAGTCGAAGTCGAAGTCGAAGTCGAAGTCGAAGTCGAAGTCGAAGTCGAAGTCGAAGTCGAAGTCGAAGTCGAAGTCGAAGTCGAAGTCGAAGTCGAAGTCGAAGTCGAAGTCGAAGTCGAAGTCGAAGTCGAAGTCGAAGTCGAAGTCGAAGTCGAAGTCGAAGTCGAAGTCGAAGTCGAAGTCGAAGTCGAAGTCGAAGTCGAAGTCGAAGTCGAAGTCGAAGTCGAAGTCGAAGTCGAAGTCGAAGTCGAAGTCGAAGTCGAAGTCGAAGTCGTAGTCGAAGTCGAGGTCGAGGTCGAAGTCAAAGTCAAAGTCGAAGTCAAAGTCGAAGTCGAAGTCGAAGTCGAAGTCGAAGTCGAAGTCGAAGTCGAAGTCGAAGTCGAAGTCGAAGTCGAAGTCGAAGTCGAAGTCGAAGTCGAAGTCGAAGTCGAAGTCGAAGTCGAAGTCGAAGTCGAAGTCGAAGTCGAAGTCGAAGTCGAAGTCGAAGTCGAAGTCGAAGTCGAAGTCGAAGTCGAAGTCGAAGTCGAAGTCGAAGTCGAAGTCGAAGTCGAAGTCGAAGTCGAAGTCGAAGTCGAAGTCGAAGTCGAAGTCGAAGTCGAAGTCGAAGTCGAAGTCGAAGTCGAAGTCGAAGTCGAAGTCGAAGTCGAAGTCGAAGTCGAAGTCGAAGTCGAAGTCGAAGTCGAAGTCGAAGTCGAAGTCGAAGTCGAAGTCGAAGTCGAAGTCGAAGTCGAAGTCGAAGTCGAAGTCGAAGTCGAAGTCGAAGTCGAAGTCGAAGTCGAAGTCGAAGTCGAAGTCGAAGTCGAAGTCGAAGTCGAAGTCGATATCGAAGTCGAAGTCGAAGTCGAAGTCGAAATCGAAGTCGAAGTCGAAGTCGAAGTCGAAGTCGAAGTCGAAGTCGAAGTCGAAGTCGAAGTCGAAGTCGAAGTCGAAGTCGAAGTCGAAGTCGAAGTCGAAGTCGAAGTCGAAGTCGAAGTCGAAGTCGAAGTCGAAGTCGAAGTCGAAGTCGAAGTCGAAGTCGAAGTCGAAATCGAAGTCGAAATCGAAGTCGAAGTCGAAGTCGAAGTCGAAGTCGAAGTCGAAGTCGAAGTCGAAGTCGAAGTCGAAGTCGAAGTCGAAGTCGAAGTCGAAGTCGAAGTCGAAGTCGAAGTCGAAGTCGAAGTCGAAGTCGAAGTCGAAGTCGAAGTCGAAGTCGAAGTCGAAATCGAAGTCGAAGTCGAAGTCGAAGTCGAAGTCGAAGTCGAAGTCGAAGTCGAAGTCGAAGTCGAAGTCGAAGTCGAAGTCGAAGTCGAAGTCGAAGTCGAAGTCAAAGTCGAAGTCAAAGTCGAAGTCGAAGTCGAAGTCGAAGTCGAAGTCGAAGTCGAAGTCGAAGTCGAAGTCGAAGTCGAAGTCGAAGTCGAAGTCGAAGTCGAAGTCGAAGTCGAAGTCGAAGTCGAAGTCGAAGTCGAAGTCGAAGTCGAAGTCGAAGTCGAAGTCGAAGTCGAAGTCGAAGTCGAAGTCGAAGTCGAAGTCGAAGTCGAAGTCGATAGTCGATAGTCGATAGTCGAAATCGAAGACGAAGTCGAAGTCGAAGTCGAAGTCGAAGTCGAAGTCGAAATCGATAGTCGAAGGCGATAGTCGAAGTCGAAGTCGAAGTCGAAGTCGAAGTCGAAGTCGAAGTCGAAGTCGAAGTCGAAGTCGAAGTCGAAGTCGAGGTCGAAGTCGAAGTCGAAGTCGAAGTCGAAGTCGAAGTCGAAGTCGTAGTCGAAGTCGAGGTCGAGGTCGAAGTCGAAGTCAAAGTCGAAGTCAAAGTCGAAGTCGAAGTCGAAGTCGAAGTCGAAGTCGAAGTCGAAGTCGAAGTCGAAGTCGAAGTCGAAGTCGAAGTCGAAGTCGAAGTCGAAGTCGAAGTCGAAGTCGAAGTCGAAGTCGAAGTCGAAGTCGAAGTCGAAGTCGAAGTCGAAGTCGAAGTCGAAGTCGAAATCGAAATCGAAGTCGAAGTCGAAGTCGAAGTCGATAGTCGATAGTCGATAGTCGAAAACGAAATCGAAGTCGAAGTCGAAGTCGAAGTCGAAGTCGAAATCGATATCGAAGGCGATATCGAAGTCGAAGTCGAAGTCGAAGTCGAAGTCGAAGTCGAAGTCGAAGTCGAAGTCGAAGTCGAAGTCGAAGTCGAAGTCGAAGTCGAAGTCGAAGTCGAAAGTCGAAGTCGAAGTCGAAGTCGAAGTCGAAGTCGAAGTCGATAGTCGATAGTCGAAGTCGAAGTCGAAGTCGAAGTCGAAGTCGAAGTCGAAGTCGAAGTCGAAGTCGAAGTCGAAGTCGTAGTCGAAGTCGAAGTCGAAGTCGAAGTCGAAGTCGAAGTCGAAGTCGAAGTCGAAGTCGAAGTCGAAGTCGAAGTCGAAGTCGAAGTCGAAGTCGAAGTCGAAGTCGAAGTCGAAGTCGAAGTCGAAGTCGAAGTCGAAGTCGAAGTCGAAGTCGAAGTCGAAGTCGAAGTCGAAGTCGAAGTCGAAGTCGAAGTCGAAGTCGAAGTCGAAGTCGAAGTCGAAGTCGAAGTCGAAGTCGAAGTCGAAGTCGAAGTCGAAGTCGAAGTCGAAGTCGAAGTCGAAGTCGAAGTCGAAATCGAAGTCGAAGTCGAAATCGAAGTCGAAGTCGAAGTCGAAGTCGAAGTCGAAGTCGAAGTCGAAGTCGAAGTCGAAGTCGAAGTCGAAGTCGAAGTCGAAGTCGAAGTCGAAGTCGAAGTCGAAGTCGAAGTCGAAGTCGAAGTCGAAGTCGAAGTCGACGTCGAAGTCGAAGTCGAAGTCGAAGTCGAAGTCGAAGTCGAAGTCGAAGTCGAAGTCGAAGTCGAAGTCGAAGTCGAAGTCGAAGTCGAAGTCGAAGTCGAAGTCGAAGTCGAAGTCGAAGTCGAAGTCGAAGTCGAAGTCGAAGTCGAAGTCGAAGTCGACGTCGAAGTCGAAGTCGAAGTCGAAGTCGAAGTCGAAGTCGAAGTCGAAGTCGAACGTCGAAGTCGAAGTCGAAGTCGAAGTCGAAGTCGAAGTCGAAGTCGAAGTCGAAGTCGAAGTCGAAGTCGAAGTCGAAGTCGAAGTCGAAGTCGAAGTCGAAGTCGAAGTCGAAGTCGAAGTCGAAGTCGAAGTCGAAGTCGAAGTCGAAGTCGAAGTCGAAGTCGAAGTCGAAGTCGAAGTCGAAGTCGAAGTCGAAGTCGAAGTCGAAGTCGAAGTCGAAGTCGAAGTCGAAGTCGAAGTCGAAGTCGAAGTCGAAGTCGAAGTCGAAGTCGAAGTCGAAGTCGAAGTCGAAGTCGAAGTCGAAGTCGAAGTCGAAGTCGAAGTCGAAGTCGAAGTCGAAGTCGAAGTCGAAGTCGAAGTCGAAGTCGAAGTCGAAGTCGAAGTCGAAGTCGAAGTCGAAGTCGAAGTCGAAGTCGAAGTCGAAGTCGAAGTCGAAGTCGAAGTCGAAGTCGAAGTCGAAGTCGAAGTCGAAGTCGAAGTCGAAGTCGAAGTCGAAGTCGAAGTCGAAGTCGAAGTCGAAGTCGAAGTCGAAGTCGAAGTCGAAGTCGAAGTCGAAGTCGAAGTCGAAGTCAAAGTCGAAGTCAAAGTCGAAATCGAAAACGAAATCGAAATCGAAGTCGAAGTCGAAGTCGAAGTCAAAGTCGAAGTCGAAGTCGAAGTCGAAGTCGAAGTCGAAGTCGAAGTCGAAGTCAAAGTCGAAGTCGATGTCGAAGTCGAAGTCGAAGTCGAAGTCGAAGTCGAAGTCGAAGTCGAAGTCGAATTCGAATTCGAAGTCGAAGTCGAAGTCGAAGTCGAAGTCGAAGTCGAAGTCGAAGTCGAAGTCGAAGTCGAAGTCGAAGTCGAAGTCGAAGTCGAAGTCGAAGTCGAAGTCGAAGTCGAAGTCGAAGTCGAAATCGAAGTCGAAGTCGAAGTCGAAGTCGAAGTCGAAGTCGAAGTCGAAGTCGAAGTCGAAGTCGAAGTCGAAGTCGAAGTCGAAGTCGAAGTCGAAGTCGAAGTCGAAGTCGAAGTCGAAGTCGAAGTCGAAGTCGAAGTCGAAGTCGAAGTCGAAGTCGAAGTCGAAGTCGAAGTCGAAGTCGAAGTCGAAGTCGAAGTCGAAGTCGAAGTCGAAGTCGAAGTCGAAGTCGAAGTCGAAGTCGAAGTCGAAGTCGAAGTCGAAGTCGAAGTCGAAGTCGAAGTCGAAGTCGAAGTCGAAGTCGAAGTCGAAGTCGAAGTCAAAGTCGAAGTCGAAGTCGAAGTCGAAGTCGAAGTCGAAGTCGAAGTCGAAGTCGAAGTCGAAGTCGAAGTCGAAGTCGAAGTCGAAGTCGAAGTCGAAGTCGAAGTCGAAGTCGAAGTCGAAGTCGAAGTCGAAGTCGAAGTCGAAGTCGAAGTCGAAGTCGAAGTCGAAGTCGAAGTCGAAGTCGAAGTCGAAGTCGAAGTCGAAGTCGAAGTCGAAGTCGAAGTCGAAGTCGAAGTCGAAGTCGAAGTCGAAGTCGAAGTCGAAGTCGAAGTCGAAGTCGAAGTCGAAGTCGAAGTCGAAGTCGAAGTCGAAGTCGAAGTCGAAGTCGAAGTCGAAGTCGAAGTCGAAGTCGAAGTCGAAGTCGAAGTCGAAGTCGAAGTCGAAGTCGAAGTCGAAGTCGAAGTCGAAGTCGAAGTCGAAGTCGAAGTCGAAGTCGAAGTCGAAGTCGAAGTCGAAGTCGAAGTCGAAGTCGAAGTCGAAGTCGAAGTCGAAGTCGAAGTCGAAGTCGAAGTCGAAGTCGAAGTCGAAGTCGAAGTCGAAGTCGAAGTCGAAGTCGAAGTCGAAGTCGAAGTCGAAGTCGAAGTCGAAGTCGAAGTCGAAGTCGAAGTCGAAGTCGAAGTCGAAGTCGAAGTCGAAGTCGAAGTCGAAGTCGAAGTCGAAGTCGAAGTCGAAGTCGAAGTCGAAGTCGAAGTCGAAGTCGAAGTCGAAGTCGAAGTCGAAGTCGAAGTCGAAGTCGAAGTCGAAGTCGAAGTCGAAGTCGAAGTCGAAGTCGAAGTCGAAGTCGAAGTCGAAGTCGAAGTCGAAGTCGAAGTCGAAGTCGAAGTCGAAGTCGAAGTCGAGGTCGAAGTCGAAGTCAAAGTCGAAGTCGAAGTCGAAGTCGAAGTCGAAGTCGAAGTCAAAGTCAAAGTCGAAGTCGAAGTCGAAGTCGAAGTCGAAGTCGAAGTCGAAGTCGAAGTCGAAGTCAAAGTCAAAGTCAAAGTCGAAGTCGAAGTCGAAGTCGAAGTCGAAGTCGAAGTCGAAGTCGAAGTCGAAGTCGAAGTCGAAGTCGAAGTCGAAGTCGAAGTCGAAGTCGAAGTCGAAGTCGAAGTCGAAGTCGAAGTCGAAGTCGAAGTCGAAGTCGAAGTCGAAGTCGAAGTCGAAGTCGAAGTCGAAGTCAAAGTCGAAGTCGAAGTCGAAGTCAAAGTCAAAGTCAAAGTCAAAGTCGAAGTCGAAGTCGAAGTCGAAGTCGAAGTCGAAGTCGAAGTCGAAGTCGAAGTCGAAGTCGAAGTCGAAGTCGAAGTCGAAGTCGAAGTCGAAGTCGAAGTCGAAGTCGAAGTCGAAGTCGAAGTCGAAGTCGAAGTCGAAGTCGAAGTCGAAGTCGAAGTCGAAGTCGAAGTCGAAGTCGAAGTCGAAGTCGAAGTCGAAGTCGATATCGAATCGAATCGATTCGAGTCGAAAACGAAATCGAATCGATATCGATATCGAAGACGAAATCGAAATCGAAGGCGATATCGAAGTCGAAGTCGAAGTCGAAGTCGAAGTCGAAGTCGAAGTCGAAGTCGAAATCGAAGTCGAAGTCGAAGTCGAAGTCGAAGTCGAAGTCAAAGTCGAAGTCGAAGTCGAAGTCGAAGTCGAAGTCGAAGTCGAAGTCGAAGTCGAAGTCGAAGTCGAAGTCGAAGTCGAAGTCTAAATCGAAATCGATATCGAAAACGAAGTCGAAGTCGAAGTCGAAGTCGAAGTCGAAGTCGAAGTCGAAGTCGAAGTCGAAGTCGATAGTCGATAGTCGATATCGATATCGAAAACGAAATCGAAATCGAAGTCGATAGTCGAAGTCGAAGTCGAAGTCGAAGTCGAAGTCGAAGTCGAAGTCGAAGTCGAAGTCGAAGTCGAAGTCGAAGTCGAAGTCGAAGTCGAAGTCGAAGTCGAAGTCGAAGTCGAAGTCGAAGTCGAAGTCGAAGTCGAAGTCGAAGTCGAAGTCGAAGTCGAAGTCGAAGTCGAAGTCGAAGTCGAAGTCGAAGTCGAAGTCGAAGTCGAAGTCGAAGTCAAAGTCGAAGTCAAAGTCGAAATCGAAAACGAAATCGAAATCGAAGTCGAAGTCGAAGTCGAAGTCGAAGTCGAAGTCGAAGTCGAAGTCGAAGTCGAAGTCGAAGTCGAAGTCGAAGTCGAAGTCGAAGTCGAAGTCGAAGTCGAAGTCGAAGTCGAAGTCGAAGTCGAAGTCGAAGTCGAAGTCGAAGTCGAAGTCGAAGTCGAAGTCGAAGTCGATAGTCGATAGTCGATAGTCGATAGTCGAAAACGAAATCGAAGTCGAAGTCGAAGTCGAAATCGAAGTCGAAGTCGAAGTCGAAGTCGAAGTCGAAGTCGAAGTCGAAGTCGAAGTCGAAGTCGAAGTCGAAGTCGAAGTCGAAGTCGAAGTCGAAGTCGAAGTCGAAGTCGAAGTCGAAGTCGAAGTCGAAGTCGAAGTCGAAGTCGAAGTCGAAGTCGAAGTCGAAGTCGAAGTCGAAGTCGAAGTCGAAGTCGAAGTCGAAGTCGAAGTCGAAGTCGAAGTCGAAGTCGAAGTCGAAGTCGAAGTCGAAGTTGAAGTCGAAGTCGAAGTCGAAGTCGAAGTCAAAGTCGAAGTCAAAGTCGAAATCGAAAACGAAATCGAAATCGAAGTCGAAGTCGAAGTCGAAGTCAAAGTCGAAGTCGAAGTCGAAGTCGAAGTCGAAGTCGAAGTCGAAGTCAAAGTCAAAGTTTAAGTCGATGTCGAAGTCGAAGTCGAAGTCGAAGTCGAAGTCGAAGTCGAAGTCGAAGTCAAATTCGAATTCGAAGTCGAAGTCGAAGTCGAAGTCGAAGTCGAAGTCGAAGTCGAAGTCGAAGTCGAAGTCGAAGTCGAAGTCGAAGTCGAAGTCGAAGTCGAAGTCGAAGTCGAAGTCGAAGTCGAAGTCGAAGTCGAAGTCGAAGTCGAAGTCGAAGTCGAAGTCGAAGTCGAAGTCGAAGTCGAAGTCGAAGTCGAAGTCGAAGTCGAAGTCGAAGTCGAAGTCGAAGTCGAAGTCGAAGTCGAAGTCGAAGTCGAAGTCGAAGTCGAAGTCGAAGTCGAAGTCGAAGTCGAAGTCGAAGTCGAAGTCGAAGTCGAAGTCGAAGTCGAAGTCGAAGTCGAAGTCGAAGTCGAAGTCGAAGTCGAAGTCGAAGTCGAAGTCGAAGTCGAAGTCGAAGTCGAAGTCGAAGTCGAAGTCGAAGTCGAAGTCGAAGTCGAAGTCGAAGTCGAAGTCGAAGTCGAAGTCGAACGTCAAAGTCGAAGTCGAAGTCGAAGTCGAAGTCGAAGTCGAAGTCGAAGTCGAAGTCGAAGTCGAAGTCGAAGTCGAAGTCGAAGTCGAAGTCGAAGTCGAAGTCGAAGTCGAAGTCGAAGTCGAAGTCGAAGTCGAAGTCGAAGTCGAAGTCGAAGTCGAAGTCGAAGTCGAAGTCGAAGTCGAAGTCGAAGTCGAAGTCGAAGTCGAAGTCGAAGTCGAAGTCGAAGTCGAAGTCGAAGTCGAAGTCGAAGTCGAAGTCGAAGTCGAAGTCGAAGTCGAAGTCGAAGTCGAAGTCGAAGTCGAAGTCGAAGTCGAAGTCGAAGTCGAAGTCGAAGTCGAAGTCGAAGTCGAAGTCGAAGTCGAAGTCGAAGTCGAAGTCGAAGTCGAAGTCGAAGTCGAAGTCGAAGTCGAAGTCGAAGTCGAAGTCGAAGTCAAAGTCAAAGTCGAAGTCGAAGTCGAAGTCGAAGTCGAAGTCGAAGTCGAAGTCGAAGTCGAAGTCGAAGTCGAAGTCGAAGTCGAAGTCGAAGTCGAAGTCGAAGTCGAAGTCGAAGTCGAAGTCGAAGTCGAAGTCGAAGTCGAAGTCGAAGTCGAAGTCGAAGTCGAAGTCGAAGTCGAAGTCGAAGTCGAAGTCGAAGTCGAAGTCGAAGTCGAAGTCGAAGTCGAAGTCGAAGTCGAAGTCGAAGTCGAAGTCGAAGTCGAAGTCGAAGTCGAAGTCGAAGTCGAAGTCGAAGTCGAAGTCGAAGTCGAAGTCGAAGTCGAAGTCGAAGTCGAAGTCGAAGTCGAAGTCGAAGTCGAAGTCGAAGTCGAAGTCGAAGTCGAAGTCGAAGTCGAAGTCGAAGTCGAAGTCAAAGTCGAAGTCGAAGTCGAAGTCGAAGTCGAAGTCGAAGTCAAAGTCAAAGTCGAAGTCGAAGTCGAAGTCGAAGTCGAAGTCGAAGTCGAAGTCGAAGTCGAAGTCGAAGTCGAAGTCAAAGTCGAAGTCGAAGTCGAAGTCGAAGTCGAAGTCGAAGTCAAAGTCGAAGTCGAAGTCGAAGTCGAAGTCGAAGTCGAAGTCGAAGTCGAAGTCGAAGTCGAAGTCGAAGTCGAAGTCGAAGTCGAAGTCGAAGTCGAAGTCGAAGTCGAAGTCGAAGTCGAAGTCGAAGTCAAAGTCGAAGTCGAAGTCGAAGTCGAACGTCGAAGTCGAAGTCAAAGTCGAAGTCGAAGTCGAAGTCGAAGTCGAAGTCGAAGTCGAAGTCGAAGTCGAAGTCGAAGTCGAAGTCGAAGTCGAAGTCGAAGTCGAAGTCGAAGTCGAAGTCGAAGTCGAAGTCGAAGTCGAAGTCGAAGTCGAAGTCGAAGTCGAAGTCGAAGTCGAAGTCGAAGTCGAAGTCGAAGTCGAAGTCGAAGTCGAAGTCGAAGTCGAAGTCGAAGTCGAAGTCGACATCGAAATCGAAGTCGAAGTCGAAATCGAAATCGAAATCGAAGTCGAAATCGAAATCGAAGTCGAAGTCGAAGTCGAAGTCGAAGTCGAAGTCGAAGTCGAAGTCGAAGTCGAAGTCGAAGTCGAAGTCGAAATCGAAGTCGAAGTCGAAGTCGAAGTCGAAGTCGAAGTCGAAGTCGAAGTCGAAGTCGAAGTCGAAGTCGAAGTCGAAGTCGAAGTCGAAGTCGAAGTCGAAGTCGAAGTCGAAGTCGAAGTCGAAATCGAAATCGAAATCGAAGTCGAAGTCGAAGTCGAAGTCGAAGTCGAAGTCGAAGTCGAAGTCGAAGTCGAAGTCGAAATCGAAATCGAAATCGAAGTCGAAATCGAAGTCGAAATCGAAGTCGAAGTCGAAATCGAAGTCGAAGTCGAAGTCGAAGTCGAAGTCGAAGTCGAAGTCGAAGTCGAAGTCGAAGTCGAAGTCGAAGTCGAAGTCGAAGTCGAAGTCGAAGTCGAAGTCGAAGTCGAAGTCGAAGTCGAAGTCGAAGTCGAAGTCGAAGTCGAAGTCGAAGTCGAAGTCGAAGTCGAAGTCGAAGTCGAAGTCGAAGTCGAAGTCGAAGTCGAAGTCGAAGTCGAAGTCGAAGTCGAAGTCGAAATCGAAGACGAAATCGAAATCGAAGTCGAAGTCGAAGTCGAAGTCGAAGTCGAAGTCGAAGTCGAAGTCGAAGTCGAAGTCGAAGTCGAAGTCGAAGTCGAAGTCGAAGTCGAAGTCGAAGTCGAAGTCGAAGTCGAAGTCGAAGTCGAAGTCGAAGTCGAAGTCGAAGTCGAAGTCGAAGTCGAAGTCGAAGTCGAAGTCGAAGTCGAAGTCGAAGTCGAAGTCGAAGTCGAAGTCGAAGTCGAAGTCGAAGTCGAAGTCGAAGTCGAAGTCGAAGTCGAAGTCGAAGTCGAAGTCGAAGTCGAAATCGAAGTCGAAGTCGAAGTCGAAGTCGAAGTCGAAGTCGAAGTCGAAGTCGAAGTCGAAGTCGAAGTCGAAGTCGAAGTCGAAGTCGAAGTCGAAGTCGAAGTCGAAGTCGAAGTCGAAGTCGAAGTCGAAGTCGAAGTCGAAGTCGAAGTCGAAGTCGAAGTCGAAGTCGAAGTCGAAGTCAAAGTCGAAGTCGAGGTCGAAGTCGAAGTCGAAGTCGAAGTCGAAGTCGAAGTCGAAGTCGAAGTCGAAGTCGAACGTCGAAGTCGAAGTCGAAGTCGAAGTCGAAGTCGAAGTCGAAGTCGAAGTCGAAGTCGAAGTCGAAGTCGAAGTCGAAGTCGAAGTCGAAGTCGAAGTCGAAGTCGAAGTCGAAGTCGAAGTCGAAGTCGAAGTCGAAGTCGAAGTCGAAGTCGAAGTCGAAGTCGAAGTCGAAGTCGAAGTCGAAGTCGAAGTCGAAGTCGAAGTCGAAGTCGACGTCGAAGTCGAAGTCGACGTCGAAGTCGAAGTCGAAGTCGAAGTCGAAGTCGAAGTCGAAGTCGAAGTCGAAGTCGAAGTCGAAGTCGAAGTCGAAGTCGAAATCGAAGTCGAAGTCGAAGTCGAAGTCGAAGTCGAAGTCGAAGTCGAAGTCGAAGTCGAAGTCGAAGTCGAAGTCGAAATCGAAGTCGAAGTCGAAGTCGAAGTCGAAGTCGAAGTCGAAGTCGAAGTCGAAGTCGAAGTCGAAGTCGAAGTCGAAGTCGAAGTCGAAGTCGAAGTCGAAGTCGAAGTCGAAGTCGAAGTCGAAGTCGAAGTCGAAATCGAAGTCGAAGTCGAAATCGAAGTCGAAGTCGAAGTCGAAGTCGAAGTCGAAGTCGAAGTCGAAGTCGAAGTCGAAGTCGAAGTCGAAGTCGAAGTCGAAGTCGAAGTCGAAGTCGAAGTCGAAGTCGAAGTCGAAGTCGAAGTCGAAGTCGTAGTCGAAGTCGAAGTCGAAGTCGAAGTCGAAGTCGAAGTCAACGTCAAAGTTGAAGTCGAAGTCGAAGTCGAAGTCGAAGTCGAAGTCGAAGTCGAAGTCGAAGTCGAAGTCGAAGTCGAAGTCGAAGTCGAAGTCGAAGTCGAAGTCGAAGTCGAAGTCGAAGTCGAAGTCGAAGTCGAAGTCGAAGTCGAAGTCGAAGTCGAAGTCGAAGTCGAAGTCGACGTCGAAGTCGAAGTCGAAGTCGAAGTCGAAGTCGAAGTCGAAGTCGAAGTCGAAGTCGAAGTCGAAGTCGAAGTCGAAGTCGAAGTCGAAGTCGAAGTCGAAGTCGAAGTCGAAGTCGAAGTCGAAGTCGAAGTCGAAGTCGAAGTCGAAGTCGAAGTCGAAGTCGAAGTCGAAGTCGAAGTCGAAATCGAAGTCGAAGTCGAAGTCGAAGTCGAAGTCGAAGTCGAAGTCGAAGTCGAAGTCGAAGTCGAAGTCGAAGTCGAAGTCGAAGTCGAAGTCGAAGTCGAAGTCGAAGTCGAAGTCGAAGTCGAAGTCGAAGTCGAAGTCGAAGTCGAAGTCGAAGTCGAAGTCGAAGTCGAAATCGAAGTCGAAATCGAAGTCGAAATCGAAGTCGAAGTCGAAGTCGAAGTCGAAGTCGAAGTCGAAGTCGAAGTCGAAGTCGAAGTCGAAGTCGAAGTCGAAGTCGAAGTCGAAGTCGAAGTCGAAGTCGAAGTCGAAGTCGAAGTCGAAGTCGAAGTCGAAGTCGAAGTCGAAGTCGAAGTCGAAGTCGAAGTCGAAGTCGAAGTCGAAGTCGAAGTCGAAGTCGAAGTCGAAGTCGAAGTCGAAGTCGAAGTCGAAGTCGAAGTCGAAGTCGAAGTCGAAGTCGAAGTCGAAGTCGAAGTCGAAGTCGAAGTCGAAGTCGAAGTCGAAGTCGAAGTCGAAGTCGAAGTCGAAGTCGAAGTCGAAGTCGAAGTCGAAGTCGAAGTCGAAGTCGAAGTCGAAGTCGAAGTCGAAGTCGAAGTCGAAGTCGAAGTCGAAGTCGAAGTCGAAGTCGAAATCGAAGTCGAAGTCGAAGTCGAAGTCGAAGTCGAAGTCGAAGTCGAAGTCGAAGTCGAAGTCGAAGTCGAAGTCGAAGTCGAAGTCGAAGTCGAAGTCGAAGTCGAAGTCGAAGTCGAAGTCGAAGTCGAAGTCGAAGTCGAAGTCGAAGTCGAAGTCGAAATCGAAGTCGAAGTCGAAGTCGAAGTCGAAGTCGAAGTCGAAGTCGAAGTCGAAGTCGAAGTCAAAGTCGAAGTCGAAGTCGAAGTCGAAGTCGAAGTCGAAGTCGAAGTCGAAGTCGAAGTCGAAGTCGAAGTCGAAGTCGAAGTCGAAGTCGAAGTCAAAGTCGAAGTCGAAGTCGAAGTCGAAGTCGAAGTCGAAGTCGAAGTCGAAGTCGAAGTCGATATCGAAGTCGAAATCGATGTCGAAGACGAAATCGAAATCGAAGGCGAAATCGAAGTCGAAGTCGAAGTCGAAGTCGAAATCGAAGTCGAAGTCGAAGTCGAAGTCGAAGTCGAAGTCGAAGTCGAAGTCGAAGTCGAAGTCGAAGTCGAAGTCGAAGTCGAAGTCGAAGTCGAAGTCGAAGTCGAAGTCGAAGTCGAAGTCGAAGTCGAAGTCGAAGTCGAAGTCGAAGTCGAAGTCGAAGTCGAAGTCGAAGTCGAAGTCGAAGTCGAAGTCGAAATCGAAGTCGAAGTCGAAGTCGAAGTCGAAGTCGAAATCGAAATCGAAATCGAAATCGAAGTCGAAATCGAAGTCGAAGTCGAAATCGAAGTCGAAGTCGAAGTCGAAGTCGAAGTCGAAGTCGAAGTCGAAGTCGAAGTCGAAGTCGAAGTCGAAGTCGAAGTCGAAGTCGAAGTCGAAGTCGAAGTCGAAGTCGAAGTCGAAGTCGAAGTCGAAGTCGAAGTCGAAGTCGAAGTCGAAGTCGAAGTCGAAGTCGAAGTCTAAGTCGATATCGAAGTCGAAGTCGAAAGTCGAAGTCGAAGTCGAAGTCGAAGTCGAAGTCGAAGTCGAAGTCGAAGTCGAAATCGATAGTCGAAGTCGATATCGATATCGAAGACGAAATCGAAATCGAAGGCGATATCGAAATCGAAGTCGAAGTCGAAGTCGAAGTCGAAGTCGAAGTCGAAGTCGAAGTCGAAGTCGAAGTCGAAGTCGAAGTCGAAGTCGAAGTCGAAGTCGAAGTCGAAGTCGAAGTCGAAGTCGAAGTCGAAGTCGAAGTCGAAGTCGAAGTCGAAGTCGAAGTCGAAGTCGAAGTCGAAGTCGAAGTCGAAGTCGAAGTCGAAGTCGAAGTCGAAGTCGAAGTCGAAGTCAAAGTCGAAATCGAAAACGAAATCGAAATCGAAGTCGAAGTCGAAGTCGAAGTCGAAGTCGAAGTCGAAGTCGAAGTCGAAGTCGAAGTCGAAGTCGAAGTCAAAGTCAAAGTTTAAGTCGATGTCGAAGTCGAAGTCGAAGTCGAAGTCGAAGACGAAGTCGAAGTCGAAGTCAAATTCGAATTCGAAGTCGAAGTCGAAGTCGAAGTCGAAGTCGAAGTCGAAGTCGAAGTCGAAGTCGAAGTCGAAGTCGAAGTCGAAGTCGAAGTCGAAGTCGAAGTCGAAGTCGAAGTCGAAGTCGAAGTCGAAGTCGAAATCGAAGTCGAAGTCGAAGTCGAAGTCGAAGTCGAAGTCGAAGTCGAAGTCGAAGTCGAAGTCGAAGTCGAAGTCGAAGTCGAAGTCGAAGTCGAAGTCGAAGTCGAAGTCGAAGTCGAAGTCGAAGTCGAAGTCGAAGTCGAAGTCGAAGTCGAAGTCGAAGTCGAAGTCGAAGTCGAAGTCAAAGTCGAAGTCGAGGTCGAAGTCGAAGTCGAAGTCGAAGTCGAAGTCGAAGTCGAAGTCGAAGTCGAAGTCAACGTCAAAGTTGAAGTCGAAGTCGAAGTCGAAGTCGAAGTCGAAGTCGAAGTCGAAGTCGAAGTCGAAGTCGAAGTCGAAGTCGAAGTCGAAGTCGAAGTCGAAGTCGAAGTCGAAGTCGAAGTCGAAGTCGAAGTCGAAGTCGAAGTCGAAGTCGAAGTCGAAGTCGACGTCGAAGTCGAAGTCGAAGTCGAAGTCGACGTCGAAGTCGACGTCGAAGTCGAAGTCGACGTCGAAGTCGAAGTCGAAGTCGAAGTCGAAGTCGAAGTCGAAGTCGAAGTCGAAGTCGAAGTCGAAGTCGAAGTCGAAGTCGAAGTCGAAGTCGAAGTCGAAGTCGAAGTCGAAGTCGAAGTCGAAGTCGAAGTCGAAGTCGAAGTCGAAGTCGAAATCGAAGTCGAAGTCGAAGTCGAAGTCGAAGTCGAAGTCAACGTCAAAGTTGAAGTCGAAGTCGAAGTCGAAGTCGAAGTCGAAGTCGAAGTCGAAGTCGAAGTCGAAGTCGAAGTCGAAGTCGAAGTCGAAGTCGAAGTCGAAATCGAAGTCGAAGTCGAAATCGAAGTCGAAGTCGAAGTCGAAGTCGAAGTCGAAGTCGAAGTCGAAGTCGAAGTCGAAGTCGAAGTCGAAGTCGAAGTCGAAGTCGAAGTCGAAGTCGAAGTCGAAGTCGAAGTCGAAGTCGAAGTCGAAGTCGAAGTCGAAGTCGAAGTCGAAGTCGAAGTCGAAGTCGAAGTCGAACGTCAAAGTTGAAGTCGAAGTCGAAGTCGAAGTCGAAGTCGAAGTCGAAGTCGAAGTCGAAGTCGAAGTCGAAGTCGAAGTCGAAGTCGAAGTCGAAGTCGAAGTCGAAGTCGAAGTCGAAGTCGAAGTCGAAGTCGAAGTCGAAGTCGAAGTCGAAGTCGAAGTCGAAGTCGAAGTCGAACGTCGAAGTCGAAGTCGAAGTCGAAGTCGAAGTCGAAGTCGAAGTCGAAGTCGAAGTCGAAGTCGAAGTCGAAGTCGAAGTCGAAGTCGAAGTCGAAGTCGAAGTCGAAGTCGAAGTCGAAGTCGAAGTCGAAGTCGAAGTCAACGTCGAAGTCAAAGTCGAAGTCGAAGTCGAAGTCGAAGTCGAAGTCGAAGTCGAA
Source organism: Drosophila leonis (assembly GCA_035045365.1). NCBI lineage: Eukaryota > Metazoa > Arthropoda > Insecta > Diptera > Drosophilidae > Drosophila > Drosophila leonis. The sequence goes on from JAWNPC010000849.1 coordinate 20,818, forward strand.
GTCGAAGTCGAAGTCGAAGTCGAAGTCGAAGTCGAAGTCGAAGTCGAAGTCGAAGTCGAAGTCGAAGTCGAAGTCGAAGTCGAAGTCGAAGTCGAAGTCGAAGTCGAAGTCGAAGTCGAAGTCGAAGTCGAAGTCGAAGTCGAAGTCGAAGTCGAAGTCGAAGTCGAAGTCGAAGTCGAAGTCGATAGTCGATAGTCGATAGTCGATATCGATAGTCGATATCGAAAAAGAAATCGATAGTCGATATCGATATCGAAAACGAAATCGAAATCGAAGGCGATATCGAAGTCGAAGTCGAAGTCGAAGTCGAAGTCGAAGTCGAAGTCGAAGTCGAAATCGAAGTCGAAGTCGAAGTCGAAGTCGAAGTCGAAGTCGAAGTCGAAGTCGAAGTCGAAGTCGAAGTCGAAGTCGAAGTCGAAGTCGAAGTCGAAGTCGAAGTCGAAGTCTATAGTCGATAGTCGATAGTCGAAAACGAAAGCGAAGTCGAAGTCGAAGTCGAAGTCGAAGTCGAGGTCGAAGTCGAAGTCGAAGTCGAAGTCGAAGTCGAAGTCGAAGTCGAAGTCGAAGTCGAACGTCAAAGTTGAAGTCGAAGTCGAAGTCGAAGTCGAAGTCGAAGTCGAAGTCGAAGTCGAAGTCGAAGTCGAAGTCGAAGTCGAAGTCGAAGTCGAAGTCGAAGTCGAAGTCGAAGTCGAAGTCGAAGTCGAAGTCGAAGTCGAAGTCGAAGTCGAAGTCGAAGTCGAAGTCGAAGTCGAAGTCGAAGTCGAAGTCGAAGTCGACGTCGAAGTCGAAGTCGAAGTCGAAGTCGAAGTCGAAGTCGAAGTCGAAGTCGAAGTCGAAGTCGAAGTCGAAGTCGAAGTCGAAGTCGAAGTCGAAGTCGAAGTCGAAGTCGAAGTCGAAGTCGAAGTCGAAGTCGAAGTCGAAGTCGAAGTCGAAGTCGAAGTCGAAGTCGAAGTCGAAGTCGAAGTCGAAGTCGAAGTCGAAGTCGAAGTCGAAGTCGAAGTCGAAGTCGAAGTCGAAGTCGAAGTCGAAGTCGAAGTCGAAGTCGAAGTCGAAGTCGAAGTCGAAGTCGAAGTCGAAGTCGAAATCGAAGTCGAAGTCGAAATCGAAGTCGAAGTCGAAGTCGAAGTCGAAGTCGAAGTCGAAGTCGAAGTCGAAGTCGAAGTCGAAGTCGAAGTCGAAGTCGAAGTCGAAGTCGAAGTCGAAGTCGAAGTCGAAGTCGAAGTCGAAGTCGAAGTCGTAGTCGAAGTCGAAGTCGAAGTCGAAGTCGAAGTCGAAGTCAACGTCAAAGTTGAAGTCAAAGTCGAAGTCAAAGTCGAAGTCGAAGTCGAAGTCGAAGTCAAAGTCAAAGTCGAAGTCGAAGTCGAAGTCGAAGTCGAAGTCGAAGTCGAAGTCGAAGTCGAAGTCGAAGTCAAAGTCAAAGTCAAAGTCGAAGTCGAAGTCGAAGTCAAAGTCAAAGTCAACGTCAAAGTTGAAGTCGAAGTCGAAGTCGAAGTCGAAGTCGAAGTCGAAGTCGAAGTCGAAGTCGAAGTCGAAGTCGAAGTCGAAGTCGAAGTCGAAGTCGAAGTCGAAGTCAAAGTCAAAGTCGAAGTCGAAGTCAAAGTCAACGTCAAAGTCAACGTCAAAGTTGAAGTCGAAGTCGAAGTCGAAGTCGAAGTCGAAGTCGAAGTCGAAGTCGAAGTCGAAGTCGAAGTCGAAGTCGAAGTCGAAGTCGAAGTCGAAGTCGAAGTCGAAGTCGAAGTCGAAGTCGAAGTCGAAGTCGAAGTCGAAGTCGAAGTCGAAGTCGAAGTCGAAGTCGAAGTCGAATTCGAAGTCGAAGTCGAAGTCGAAGTCGAAGTCGAAGTCGATATCGATATCGATATCGATATCGATATCGATATCGAAAAAGAAATCGATATCGATATCGATATCGAAAACGAAATCGAAATCGAAGGCGATATCGAAATCGAAGTCGAAGTCGAAGTCGAAGTCGAAGTCGAAGTCGAAGTCGAAATCGAAGTCGAAGTCGAAGTCGAAGTCGAAGTCAAAGTCGAAGTCGAAGTCGAAGTCGAAGTCGAAGTCGAAGTCGAAGTCGAAGTCGAAGTCGAAGTCGAAGTCGAAGTCTATATCGATATCGATATCGAAAACGAAAGCGAAGTCGAAGTCGAAGTCGAAGTCGAAGTCGAAGTCGAAATCGAAATCGAAGGCGATATCGAAATCGAAGTCGAAGTCGAAGTCGAAGTCGAAGTCGAAGTCGAAGTCGAAGTCGAAGTCGAAGTCGAAGTCGAAGTCGAAGTCGAAGTCGAAGTCGAAGTCGAAGTCGAAGTCGAAGTCGATAGTCGATAGTCGAAAACGAAATCGAAATCGAAGGAATCGAAATCGAAGTCGAAGTCGAAGTCGAAGTCGAAGTCGAAGTCGAAGTCGAAGTCGAAGTCGAAGTCGAAATCGAAGTCGAAGTCGAAGTCGAAATCGAAGTCGAAGTCGAAGTCGAAGTCGAAGTCGAAGTCGAAGTCGAAATCGAAGTCGAAGTCGAAGTCGAAATCGAAGTCGAAGTCGAAGTCGAAGTCGAAGTCGAAGTCAAAGTCGAAGTCGAAGTCGAAGTCGAAGTCGAAATCGAAGTCGAAGTCGAAGTCGAAATCGAAGTCGAAGTCGAAGTCGAAGTCGAAGTCGAAGTCAAAGTCGAAGTCGAAGTCGAAGTCGAAGTCGAAGTCGAAGTCGAAGTCGAAGTCGATATCGATATCGATATCGATATCGATGTCGAAAACGAAATCGAAATCGAAGGCGATATCGAAATCGAAGTCGAAGTCGAAGTCGAAATCGAAGTCGAAGTCGAAGTCGAAGTCGAAGTCGAAGTCGAAGTCGAAGTCGAAGTCGAAGTCGAAGTCGAAGTCGAAGTCGAAGTCGAAGTCGAAGTCGAAGTCGAAGTCGAAGTCGAAGTCGAAGTCGAAGTCGAAGTCGAAGTCGAAGTCGAAGTCGAAGTCGAAGTCGAAGTCGAAGTCGAAGTCGAAGTCGAAGTCGAAGTCGAAGTCGAAGTCGAAGTCGAAGTCGAAGTCGAAGTCGAAGTCGAAGTCGAAGTCGAAGTCGAAGTCGAAGTCGAAGTCGAAGTCGAAGTCGAAGTCGTAGTCGAAGTCGAAGTCGAAGTCGAAGTCGAATTCGAAGTCGAAGTCGAAATCGAAGTCGAAGTCGAAGTCGAAGTCGAAGTCGAAGTCGAAGTCGAAGTCGAAGTCGAAGTCGAAGTCAAAGTCAAAGTCGAAGTCGAAGTCGAAGTCGAAGTCAAAGTCGAAGTCAACGTCGAAGTCGAAGTCGAAGTCGAAGTCGAAGTCGAAGTCGAAGTCGAAGTCGAAGTCGAAGTCGAAGTCGAAGTCGAAGTCGAAGTCGAAGTCGAAGTCGAAGTCGAAGTCGAAGTCGAAGTCGAAGTCGAAGTCGAAGTCGAAGTCGAAGTCGAAGTCGAAGTCGAAGTCGAAGTCGAAGTCGAAGTCGAAGTCGAAGTCGAAGTCGAAATCGAAGTCGAAGTCGAAGTCGAAGTCGAAGTCGAAGTCGAACGTCGAAGTTGAAGTCGAAGTCGAAGTCGAAGTCGAAGTCGAAGTCGAAGTCGAAGTCGAAGTCGAAGTCGAAGTCGAAGTCGAAGTCGAAGTCGAAGTCGAAATCGAAGTCGAAGTCGAAATCGAAGTCGAAGTCGAAGTCGAAGTCGAAGTCGAAGTCGAAGTCGAAGTCGAAGTCGAAGTCGAAGTCGAAGTCGAAGTCGAAGTCGAAGTCGAAGTCGAAGTCGAAGTCGAAGTCGAAGTCGAAGTCGAAGTCGAAGTCGAAGTCGAAGTCGAAGTCGAAGTCGAAGTCGAACGTCGAAGTTGAAGTCGAAGTCGAAGTCGAAGTCGAAGTCGAAGTCGAAGTCGAAGTCAAAGTCAAAGTCGAAGTCGAAGTCGAAGTCGAAGTCGAAGTCGAAGTCGAAGTCGAAGTCGAAGTCGAAGTCAAAGTCGAAGTCGAAGTCGAAGTCGAAGTCGAAGTCGAAGTCAAAGTCGAACGTCAAAGTTGAAGTCGAAGTCGAAGTCGAAGTCGAAGTCGAAGTCGAAGTCGAAGTCGAAGTCGAAGTCGAAGTCGAAGTCGAAGTCGAAGTCGAAGTCGAAGTCAAAGTCGAAGTCGAAGTCGAAGTCAAAGTCAACGTCAAAGTCAACGTCAAAGTTGAAGTCGAAGTCGAAGTCGAAGTCGAAGTCGAAGTCGAAGTCGAAGTCGAAGTCGAAGTCGAAGTCGAAGTCGAAGTCGAAGTCGAAGTCGAAGTCGAAGTCGAAGTCGAAGTCGAAGTCGAAGTCGAAGTCGAAGTCGAAGTCGAAGTCGAAGTCGAAGTCGAAATCGAAGTCGAAGTCGAAATCGAAGTCGAAGTCGAAGTCGAAGTCGAAGTCGAAGTCGAAGTCGAAGTCGAAGTCGAAGTCGAAGTCGAAGTCGAAGTCGAAGTCGAAGTCGAAGTCGAAGTCGAAGTCGAAGTCGAAGTCGAAGTCGAAGTCGAAGTCGAAGTCGAAGTCGAAGTCGAAGTCAACGTCAAAGTTGAAGTCAAAGTCGAAGTCAAAGTCGAAGTCGAAGTCGAAGTCGAAGTCAAAGTCAAAGTCGAAGTCGAAGTCGAAGTCGAAGTCGAAGTCGAAGTCGAAGTCGAAGTCGAAGTCGAAGTCAAAGTCAAAGTCAAAGTCGAAGTCGAAGTCGAAGTCAAAGTCAAAGTCAACGTCGAAGTTGAAGTCGAAGTCGAAGTCGAAGTCGAAGTCGAAGTCGAAGTCGAAGTCGAAGTCGAAGTCGAAGTCGAAGTCGAAGTCGAAGTCGAAGTCGAAGTCAAAGTCGAAGTCGAAGTCGAAGTCAAAGTCAACGTCAAAGTCAACGTCAAAGTTGAAGTCGAAGTCGAAGTCGAAGTCGAAGTCGAAGTCGAAGTCGAAGTCGAAGTCGAAGTCGAAGTCGAAGTCGAAGTCGAAGTCGAAGTCGAAGTCGAAGTCGAAGTCGAAGTCGAAGTCGAAGTCGAAGTCGAAGTCGAAGTCGAAGTCGAAGTCGAAGTCGAAGTCGAAGTCGAATTCGAAGTCGAAGTCGAAGTCGAAGTCGAAGTCGAAGTCGAAGTCGAAATCGAAGTCGAAGTCGAAGTCGAAGTCGAAGTCGAAGTCGAAGTCGAAGTCGAAGTCGAAGTCGAAGTCGAAGTCGAAGTCGAAGTCGAAGTCGAAGTCGAAGTCGAAGTCGAAGTCGAAGTCGAAGTCGTAGTCGAAGTCGAAGTCGAAGTCGAAGTCGAAGTCGAAGTCGAAGTCGAAGTCGAAGTCGAAGTCGAAGTCGAAGTCGAAGTCGAAGTCGAAGTCGAAGTCGAAGTCGAAGTCGAAGTCGAAGTCGAAGTCGAAGTCGAAGTCGAAGTCGAAGTCGAAGTCGAAGTCGAAGTCGAAGTCGAAGTCGAAGTCGAAGTCGAAGTCGAAGTCGAAGTCGAAGTCGAAGTCAAAGTCGAAGTCGAAGTCGAAGTCGAAGTCGAAGTCAAAGTCAAAGTTTAAGTCGATGTCGAAGTCGAAGTCGTAGTCGAAGTAGAAGTCAAAGTCGAAGTCGAAGTCGAAGTCGAAGTCGAAGTCGAAGTCGAAGTCGAAGTCGAAGTCGAAGTCGAAGTCGATATCGATATCGATATCGATATCGAAGTCGAAAACGAAATCGAAATCGAAGTCGATATCGAAATCGAAGTCGAAGTCGAAGTCGAAGTCGAAGTCGAAGTCGAAGTCGAAGTCGAAGTCGAAGTCGAAGTCGAAGTCGAAGTCGAAGTCGAAGTCGAAGTCGAAGTCGAAGTCGAAGTCGAAGTCGAAGTCGAAGTCGAAGTCGAAGTCGAAGTCGAAGTCGAAGTCGAAGTCGAAGTCGAAGTCGAAGTCGAAGTCGAAGTCGAAGTCGAAGTCGAAGTCGAAGTCGAAGTCGAAGTCGAAGTCGAAGTCGAAGTCGAAGTCGAAGTCAAAGTCGAAGTCGAAGTCGAAGTCGAAGTCGAAGTCAAAGTCAAAGTTTAAGTCGATGTCGAAGTCGAAGTCGAAGTCGAAGTCGAAGTCGAAGTCGAAGTCGAAGTCGAAGTCGAAGTCGAAGTCGAAGTCGAAGTCGAAGTCGAAGTCGAAGTCGAAGTCGAAGTCGAAGTCGAAGTCGAAGTCGAAGTCGAAGTCGAAGTCGAAGTCGAAGTCGAAGTCGAAGTCGAAGTCGAAGTCGAAGTCGAAGTCGAAGTCGAAGTCGAAGTCGAAGTCGAAGTCGAAGTCGAAGTCGAAGTCGAAATCGAAGTCGAAGTCGAAATCGAAGTCGAAGTCGAAGTCGAAGTCGAAGTCGAAGTCGAAGTCGAAGTCGAAGTCGAAGTCGAAGTCGAAGTCGAAGTCGAAGTCGAAGTCGAAGTCGAAGTCGAAGTCGAAGTCGAAGTCGAAGTCGAAGTCGTAGTCGAAGTCGAAGTCGAAGTCGAAGTCGAAGTCGAAGTCAACGTCAAAGTTGAAGTCGAAGTCGAAGTCGAAGTCGAAGTCGAAGTCGAAGTCGAAGTCGAAGTCGAAGTCGAAGTCGAAGTCGAAGTCGAAGTCGAAGTCGAAGTCGAAGTCGAAGTCGAAGTCGAAGTCAAAGTCGAAGTCGAAGTCGAAGTCGAAGTCGAAGTCGAAGTCAAAGTCAAAGTCGAAGTCGAAGTCGAAGTCGAAGTCGAAGTCGAAGTCGAAGTCGAAGTCGAAGTCGAAGTCGAAGTCGAAGTCGAAGTCGAAGTCGAAGTCGAAGTCGAAGTCGAAGTCAAAGTCAAAGTCGAAGTCGAAGTCGAAGTCAAAGTCAAAGTCAAAGTCGAAGTCGAAGTCGAAGTCGAAGTCGAAGTCGAAGTCGAAGTCGAAGTCGAAGTCGAAGTCGAAGTCGAAGTCGAAGTCGAAGTCGAAGTCGAAGTCGAAGTCGAAGTCGAAGTCGAAGTCGAAGTCGAAGTCGAAGTCGAAGTCGAAGTCGAAGTCGAAGTCGAAGTCGAAGTCGAAGTCGAAGTCGAAGTCGAAGTCGAAGTCGAAGTCGAAGTCGAAGTCGAAGTCGAAGTCGAAGTCGAAGTCGAAGTCGAAATCGAAGTCGAAGTCGAAGTCGAAGTCGAAGTCGAAGTCGAAGTCGAAGTCGAAGTCGAAGTCGAAGTCGAAGTCGAAGTCGAAGTCGAAGTCGAAGTCGAAGTCGAAGTCGAAGTCGAAGTCGAAGTCGAAGTCGAAGTCGAAGTCGAAGTCGAAGTCGAAGTCGAAGTCGAAGTCGAAGTCGAAGTCGAAGTCGAAGTCGAAGTCGAAGTCGAAGTCGAAGTCGAAGTCGAAGTCGAAGTCGAAGTCGAAGTCGAAGTCGAAGTCGAAGTCGAAGTCGAAGTCGAAGTCGAAGTCGAAGTCGAAGTCGAAGTCGAAGTCGAAGTCGAAGTCGAAGTCGAAGTCGAAGTCGAAGTCGAAGTCGAAGTCGAAGTCGAAGTCGAAGTCGAAGTCGAAGTCGAAGTCGAAGTCGAAGTCGAAGTCGAAGTCGAAGTCGAAGTCGAAGTCGAAGTCGAAGTCGAAGTCGAAGTCGAAGTCGAAGTCGAAGTCGAAGTCGATAGTCGATATCGAAATCGAAGTCGAAATCGAAATCGAAATCGAAGTCGAAGTCGAAGTCGAAGTCGAAGTCGAAGTCGAAGTCGAAGTCGAAGTCGAAGTCGAAGTCGAAGTCGAAGTCGAAGTCGAAGTCGAAGTCGAAGTCGAAGTCGAAGTCGAAGTCGAAGTCGAAGTCGAAGTCGAAGTCGAAGTCGAAGTCGAAGTCGAAGTCGAAGTCGAAGTCGAAGTCGAAGTCGAAGTCGAAGTCGAAGTCGAAGTCGAAGTCGAAGTCGAAGTCGAAGTCGAAGTCGAAGTCGAAGTCGAAGTCGAAGTCGAAGTCGAAGTCGAAGTCGAAGTCGAAGTCGAAGTCGAAGTCGAAGTCGAAGTCGAAGTCGAAGTCGAAGTCGAAGTCGAAGTCGAAGTCGAAGTCGAAGTCGAAGTCGAAGTCGAAGTCGAAGTCGAAGTCGAAGTCGAAGTCGAAGTCGAAGTCGAAGTCGAAGTCGAAGTCGAAGTCGAAGTCGAAGTCGAAGTCGAAGTCGAAGTCGAAGTCGAAGTCGAAGTCGAAGTCGAAGTCGAAGTCGAAGTCGAAGTCGAAGTCGAAGTCGAAGTCGAAGTCGAAGTCGAAGTCGAAGTCGAAGTCGAAGTCGAAGTCGAAGTCGAAGTCGAAGTCGAAGTCGAAGTCGAAGTCGAAGTCGAAGTCGAAGTCGAAGTCGAAGTCGAAGTCGAAGTCGAAGTCGAAGTCGAAGTCGAAGTCGAAGTCGAAGTCGAAGTCGAAGTCGAAGTCGAAGTCGAAGTCGAAGTCGAAGTCGAAGTCGAAGTCGAAGTCGAAGTCGAAGTCGAAATCGAAGTCGAAGTCGAAGTCGAAGTCGAAGTCGAAGTCGAAGTCGAAGTCGAAGTCGAAGTCGAAGTCGAAGTCGAAGTCGAAGTCGAAGTCGAAGTCGAAGTCGAAGTCGAAGTCGAAGTCGAAGTCGAAGTCGAAATCGAAGTCGAAGTCGAAATCGAAGTCGAAGTCGAAGTCGAAGTCGAAGTCGAAGTCGAAGTCGAAGTCGAAGTCGAAGTCGAAGTCGAAGTCGAAGTCGAAGTCGAAGTCGAAGTCGAAGTCGAAGTCGAAGTCGAAGTCGAAGTCGAAGTCGAAGTCGAAGTCGAAGTCGAAGTCGAAGTCGAAGTCGAAGTCGAAGTCGAAGTCGAAGTCAAAGTCGAAGTCGAAGTCGAAGTCGAAGTCGAAGTCGAAGTCGAAGTCGAAGTCGAAGTCGAAGTCGAAGTCGAAGTCGAAGTCGAAGTCGAAGTCGAAGTCGAAGTCGAAGTCGAAGTCGAAGTCGAAGTCGAAGTCGAAGTCGAAGTCGAAGTCGAAGTCGAAGTCGAAGTCGAAGTCGAAGTCGAAGTCGAAGTCGAAGTCGAAGTCGAAGTCGAAGTCGAAGTCGAAGTCGAAGTCGAAGTCGAAGTCGAAGTCGAAGTCGAAGTCGAAGTCGAAGTCGAAGTCGAAGTCGAAGTCGAAGTCGAAGTCAAAGTCGAAGTCGAAGTCGAAGTCGAAGTCGAAGTCGAAGTCGAAGTCGAAGTCGAAGTCGAAGTCGAAGTCGAAGTCGAAGTCGAAGTCGAAGTCGAAGTCGAAGTCGAAGTCGAAGTCGAAGTCGAAGTCGAAGTCGAAGTCGAAGTCGAAGTCGAAGTCGAAGTCGAAGTCGAAGTCGAAGTCGAAGTCGAAGTCGAAGTCGAAGTCGAAGTCGAAGTCGAAGTCGAAGTCGAAGTCGAAGTCGAAGTCGATAGTCGAAGTCGAAGTCGAAGTCGATAGTCGAAGTCGAAGTCGAAGTCGAAGTCGAAGTCGAAGTCGAAGTCGAAGTCGAAGTCGAAGTCGAAGTCGAAGTCGAAGTCGAAGTCGAAGTCGAAGTCGAAGTCGAAGTCGAAGTCGAAGTCGAAGTCGAAGTCGAAGTCGAAGTCGAAGTCGAAGTCGAAGTCGAAGTCGAAGTCGAAGTCGAAGTCGAAGTCGAAGTCGAAGTCGAAGTCGAAGTCGAAGTCGAAGTCGAAGTCGAAGTCGAAGTCGAAGTCGAAGTCGAAGTCGAAGTCGAAGTCGAAGTCGAAGTCGAAGTCGAAGTCGAAGTCGAAGTCGAAGTCGAAGTCGAAGTCGAAGTCGAAGTCGAAGTCGAAGTCGAAGTCGAAGTCGAAGTCGAAGTCGAAGTCGAAGTCGAAGTCGAAGTCGAAGTCGAAGTCGAAGTCGAAGTCGAAGTCGAAGTCGAAGTCGAAGTCGAAGTCGAAGTCGAAGTCGAAGTCGAAGTCGAAGTCGAAGTCGAAGTCGAAGTCGAAGTCGAAGTCGAAGTCGAAGTCGAAGTCGAAGTCGAAGTCGAAGTCGAAGTCGAAGTCGAAGTCGAAGTCGAAGTCGAAGTCGAAGTCGAAGTCGAAGTCGAAGTCGAAGTCGAAGTCGAAGTCGAAGTCGAAGTCGAAGTCGAAGTCGAAGTCGAAGTCGAAGTCGAAGTCGAAGTCGAAGTCGAAGTCGAAGTCGAAGTCGAAGTCGAAGTCGAAGTCGAAGTCGAAGTCGAAGTCGAAGTCGAAGTCGAAGTCGAAGTCGAAGTCGAAGTCGAAGTCGAAGTCGAAGTCGAAGTCGAAGTCGAAGTCGAAGTCGAAGTCGAAGTCGAAGTCGAAGTCGAAGTCGAAGTCGAAGTCGAAGTCGAAGTCGAAGTCGAAGTCGAAGTCGAAGTCGAAGTCGAAGTCGAAGTCGAAGTCGAAGTCGAAGTCGAAGTCGAAGTCGAAGTCGAAGTCGAAGTCGAAGTCGAAGTCGAAGTCGAAGTCGAAGTCGAAGTCGAAGTCGAAGTCGAAGTCGAAGTCGAAGTCGAAGTCGAAGTCGAAGTCGAAGTCGAAGTCGAAGTCGAAGTCGAAGTCGAAGTCGAAGTCGAAGTCGAAGTCGAAGTCGAAGTCGAAGTCGAAGTCGAAGTCGAAGTCGAAGTCGAAGTCGAAGTCAAAGTCGAAGTCGAAGTCGAAGTCGAAGTCGAAGTCAAAGTCAAAGTTTAAGTCGATGTCGAAGTCGAAGTCGTAGTCGAAGTAGAAGTCAAAGTCGAAGTCGAATTCGAAGTCGAAGTCGAAATCGAAGTCGAAGTCGAAGTCAAAGTCAAAGTCAAGATCAAAGTTGAAGTCGAAGTCGATGTCGATGTCGAAGTCGAAGTCGAAGTCGAAGTCGAAGTCGAAGTCGAAATCGAAATCGAAATCGAAATCGAAGTCGATAAAGAAATCGAAGTCGAAGTCGATATCGATATCGAAATCGAAGTCGATGTCGATATCGATATCGATATCGAAAACGAAATCGAAGTCGAAGTCGAAATCGATATCGAAAACGAAATCGAAGTCGAAGTCGAAGTCGACGTCGACGTCGAAGTCGAAGTCGAAGTCGAAGTCGAAGTCGAAGTCGAAGTCGATGTCGAAGTCGAAGTCGAAGTCGAAGTCGAAGTCGAAGTCGAAGTCGAAGTCGAAGTCGAAGTCGAAGTCGAAGTCGAAGTCGAAGTCGAAGTCGAAGTCGAAGTCGAAGTCGACGTCGACGTCGAAGTCAAAGTTGAAGTCGAAGTCGAAGTCGAAGTCGATGTCGAAGTCGAAGTCGAAGTCGAAGTCGAAGTCGAAGTCGAAGTCGAAGTCGAAGTCGAAGTCGAAGTCGAAGTCGAAGTCGAAGTCGAAGTCGAAGTCGAAGTCGAAGTCGAAGTCGAAGTCGAAGTCGAAGTCGAAGTCGAAGTCGAAGTCGAAGTCGAAGTCGAAGTCGAAGTCGAAGTCGAAGTCGACGTCGACGTCGAAGTCGAAGTCAAAGTCGAAGTCGAAGTCGATGTCGAAGTCGAAGTCGAAGTCGAAGTCGAAGTCGAAGTCGAAGTCGAAGTCGAAGTCGAAGTCGAAGTCGAAGTCGAAGTCGAAGTCGAAGTCGAAGTCGAAGTCGAAGTCGAAGTCGAAGTCGAAGTCGAAGTCGAAGTCGAAGTCGAAGTCGAAGTCGAAGTCGAAGTCGAAGTCGAAGTCGAAGTCGAAGTCGAAGTCGAAGTCGAAGTCGAAGTCGAAGTCGAAGTCGAAGTCGAAGTCGAAGTCGAAGTCGAAGTCGAAGTCGAAGTCGAAGTCGAAGTCGAAGTCGAAGTCGAAGTCGAAGTCGAAGTCGAAGTCGAAGTCGAAGTCGAAGTCGAAGTCGAAGTCGAAGTCGAAGTCGAAGTCGAAGTCGAAGTCGAAGTCGAAGTCGAAGTCGAAGTCGAAGTCGAAGTCGAAGTCGAAGTCGAAGTCGAAGTCGAAGTCGAAGTCGAAGTCGAAGTCGAAGTCGAAGTCGAAGTCGAAGTCGAAGTCGAAGTCGAAGTCGAAGTCGAAGTCGAAGTCGAAGTCGAAGTCGAAGTCGAAGTCGAAGTCGAAGTCGAAGTCGAAGTCGAAGTCGAAGTCGAAGTCGAAGTCGAAGTCGAAGTCGAAGTCGAAGTCGAAGATCAAAGTCGAAGTCGAAGTCGAAGTCGAAGTCGAAGTCGATAGTCGAAGTCGAAGTCGAAGTCGAAGTCGAAGTCGAAGTCGAAGTCGAAGTCGAAGTCGAAGTCGAAGTCGAAGTCGAAGTCGAAGTCGAAGTCGAAGTCGAAGTCGAAGTCGAAGTCGAAATCGAAGTCGAAGTCGAAGTCGAAGTCGAAGTCGAAGTCGAAGTCGAAGTCGAAGTCGAAGTCGAAGTCGAAGTCGAAGTCGAAGTCGAAGTCGAAGTCAAAGTCGAAGTCGAAGTCGAAGTCGAAGTCGAAGTCGAAGTCGAAGTCGAAGTCGAAGTCGAAGTCGAAGTCGAAGTCGAAGTCGAAGTCGAAGTCGAAGTCGAAGTCGAAGTCGAAGTCGAAGTCGAAGTCGAAGTCGAAGTCGAAGTCGAAGTCGAAGTCGAAGTCAAAGTCGAAGTCGAAGTCGAAGTCGAAGTCGAAGTCGAAGTCGAAGTCAAAGTCAAAGTCTAAGTCGATGTCGAAGTCGAAGTCGAAGTCGAAGTCGAAGTCAAAGTCGAAGTCGAATTCGAAGTCGAAGTCGAAATCGAAGTCGAAGTCGAAGTCGAAGTCAAAGTCGAAGATCAAAGTCGAAGTCGAAGTCGAAGTCGAAGTCGAAGTCGATAGTCGAAGTCGAAGTCGAAGTCGAAGTCGAAGTCGAAGTCGAAGTCGAAGTCGAAGTCGAAGTCGAAGTCAAAGTCGAAGTCGAAGTCGAAGTCGAAGTCGAAGTCGAAGTCGAAGTCGAAGTCGAAGTCGAAGTCGAAGTCGAAGTCGAAGTCGAAGTCGAAGTCGAAGTCGAAGTCGAAGTCGAAGTCGAAGTCGAAGTCGAAGTCGAAGTCGAAGTCGAAGTCGAAGTCGAAGTCGAAGTCGAAGTCGAAGTCGAAGTCGAAGTCGAAGTCGAAGTCGAAGTCGAAGTCGAAGTCAAAGTCGAAGTCGAAGTCGAAGTCGAAGTCGAAATCGAAGTCAAAGTCGAAGTCGAAGTCGAAGTCGAAGTCGAAGTCGACGTCGAAGTCGAAGTCGAAGTCGAAGTCGAAGTCGAAGTCGAAGTCGAAGTCGAAGTCGAAGTCGAAGTCGAAGTCGAAGTCGAAGTCGAAGTCGAAGTCGAAGTCGAAGTCGAAGTCGAAGTCGAAGTCGAAGTCGAAGTCGAAGTCGAAGTCGAAGTCGAAGTCGAACTCGAAGTCGAAGTCGAAGTCGAAGTCAAAGTCGAAGTCGAAGTCGAAGTCGAAGTCGAAGTCGAAGTCGAAGTCAAAGTCAAAGTTTAACCCTCTAATGCTGTTTTCTAAACTATTGGAGGAAAATAATTGGAATAATATTTTTTTAAGTAAATTTAGGCTTCTAAACTCAAAAATGAACTCAGAAAAAATATAGAAGTTTTTGTTTAGCCGTCAGGTGCAAAAAAGGTAATAAGTGTCTCAAGACACTCTTGGGCATCTAAGAGTAAAAAAAAACGTATTTAATAGAAATGTTAATTTTTATTATTCATATGATATGTTTTAAAACAATTTTTTGTTGATGTGCAGCATAGATGTAAATTACATTTTTCACAAATGCATTGCGTTTGTGATGATTTACAGAGCTTGCACCGTCTCTTATTGTCCCGATCCAACCAATTTGGGAAGTGGTTGACTTGGTCAAAACGTAATTCCGCTATTGGGTGTAAAGTTTTTTTTTCCAAGTTTAAGCTGAAGCTGTGATGGTCGGGCCCGTGGGGATTGTGAAAAAGGTGACCGATCTGTTCGCAAAGATGGTGACTGCATCTGGTCTTGTAGAGATACGGTACTGACTGGACGACCTGCGTGGGCTTTATTTCTAAAAGCCACCAATCCTTCAGCGATTGACTCGCGAAAATCGGGAAGTTCCATCAATTTGTCACTGATTGCGTTTTGTTTTTGAATTCGCCTATAAAGAATATAAGCATTTGTTGCTGCCATATCAATACAATGATAAAAAATTCGAGTAGCAGCATCTTTGGTTTTAGCTTTGATGTGATAACGGCCCATAAGTCCATCCATAAGATCAACGCCGCCCATATGTGAGTTATATTCCCGAATTATTTGCGGACAGTCAATTTCAATATGTTGCTTTTTCTTCCTGTCATAACGGTCAGTCTTAAGTGTTCTTTCACTTAAACTTTCCGTAGCAAACGGTTTAACACCTACGTAAGTTGACAATAAGCGAACGGCCTTGTTATCCTTCCAAAGTACATTACTGACTTCTACCCCGTATGACGTGCCTACGAACTCAGTCGAAAAACCTCTCGGCTTTTTGTTAATGATTGTATCGTCAGGTAGCTTGCAATTGGGGATTCGATTCGCACGTACTGTGCCAAGGCTATAAATACCCTTTGCTCGCAAATATACCATTAGAGGCAAAGAGGTATAAAAATTATCAAAGTAGACGATGTGGTGCTTAAAGCTTTGTACTGTTTTGGTCAAACGTACTACTATGTTGGCCGAAGCACCAAGATCTGGGTGACCAGGTAAGACAATGTTATCGCCTGCTCCACTATAAATTTCGAATCGGTATGCATAGCCATATGAATCACACAAAACGAACAGCTTAATACCCCATTTGTGTGGCTTATTGGGCATATATTGTCGTAAGTGATGTTTCATCTTTGTGCTACACATTTGTTCGTCAACACAGAGGCGTGGTTGCTTTGGCACTGAGTCAAATCTTGTATTAAGATAATCGACAAGTCTTCTAGTGCGAAATAATGGATCGTAGCCTGGTTGTCCCTTTTTGATCCGCTGGCTTTCATCACGTGCTGTTTAATTGTCTCAAATTTTGTGCGGTTCATACTGGATGCAATGGGTAAAAAGGCATTTTTTCCCCAGTAGCTTCTCATACTCGGGTAGCAATATATTGACATATATATCAAAATTCCTATATAATGATGAACATCTTCAATGTTCATTTGGAATCTTGTAGATATGTTCTCCACTAAAGCTGCGCGCATGGTTTCTTCCACTATCATATCCATGATTTTGGCATCAAAAAAATAGCGAAATATCTCTGAAGGAGTTTTGAGATTCATTATTTCAGCCGGCAATGAAGAGTCGCCTTGAAAAGCAACATTGTTTACATGCAATTGCATAAATTGCTGTCGCCACAAAATTTTGCTCGGCTCCTTTGCTATTGATTCAATACCTAAAAAGACATTAATTAACTAATCACATAATATAAAATAATATATCGCAATGTTGTTGTCTTACCAGCACCAGTAAAACCACCAGAAGATGGCAAAGCCACGCATGTTATACCTTTAATAGTTGGTAGTGGCGATCGTTGTCTTTTCAGGGATTTCCTAATAGGCTCAGACTGACCATTATCAGGCACATTCTCTTCATCATTACAAGCAAATGATATTGTGCTAATATCCTCCACAGCAGCTATTAGAGTTTCTGCCACATTTAAGTCATCTTCCTCGTCGTCACTTGACTCGGATAACTCTGCATCGGAAGGGACATTCTCAAACAATTCCAACAACTGTTCATCAGTTAAATCGGATAATTTGAATCGTACCCGGTTTGCCATCTTTATATGGTTAATATGTCAGTTTCTAGTAAAACAATCCATATAATGAATAAGTGTACACACAAAATTGCAAGCAGTTGTGAAATAGCTGCTGGTAAAAAAGTTGCTTGCAGCCCCAAAAGTGTCTCAAGACACTTATCACTGTTTTTAAGCTACAACGCACATTTTTTTATTTATTTTTATTTTTGTAAACTAGTTTTAATTGTAAATAAACATACCTTCCAATAAAAAATTATTTTAAATGGATTGCTTTCACAGATTTTGTAAAATAATTGTTGCACAACAGCACATGCAGCAGATCAATTTACACGCGCGAAAAAACATATGTTTTTGTGTTTATGAAAATAAAAAGTACCGTTTAAAGCACTGGAGAGCTTTTAAAGCTTTTTTCTCAGTAAATTTGAATGTTTTATTAACGATCAACCAATATTTGAAAGACAAAAAAGCTCCCATTTTTTTTTTAATTTAAAAATAAAATAAGTGTCTCAAGACACTTATGAGCGTTAGAGGGTTAAGTCGAAGTCGAAGTCGAAGTCGAAGTCGAAGTAGAAGTCAAAGTCGAAGTCGAATTCGAAGTCGAAGTCGAAATCGAAGTCGAAGTCGAAGTCGAAGTCGAAGTCGAAGTCGAAGTCGAAGTCGAAGTCGAAGTCGAAGTCGAAGTCGAAGTCGAAGTCGAAGTCGAAGTCGAAGTCGAAGTCGAAGTCGAAGTCGAAGTCGAAGTCGAAGTCGAAGTCGAAGTCGAAGTCGAAGTCGAAGTCGAAGTCGAAGTCGAAGTCGAAGTCGAAGTCGAAGTCCGAAGTCGAAGTCGAAGTCGAAGTCGAAGTCGAAGTCGAAGTCGAAGTCGAAGTCGAAGTCGAAGTCGAAGTCCGAAGTCGAAGTCGAAGTCGAAGTCGAAGTCGAAGTCGAAGTCGAAGTCAAAGTCGAAGTCGAAGTCAAAGTCGAAGTCGAAGTCGAAGTCGAAGTCGAAGTCGAAGTCCAAAGTCGAAGTCGAAGTCGAAGTCGAAGTCGAAGTCGAAGTCGAAGTCGAAGTCGAAGTCGAAGTCGAAGTCCAAGTCCAAGTCGAAGTCGAAGTCGAAGTCGAAGTCGAAGTCGAAGTCAAAATCGAAGTCGAAGTCGAAGTCGAAGTCGAAGTCCGAAGTCCAAGTCGAAGTCGAAGTCGAAGTCGAAGTCGAAGTCGAAGTCGAAGTCGAAGTCGAAGTCGAAGTCGAAGTCGAAGTCGAAGTCGAAGTCGAAGTCGAAGTCGAAGTCGAAGTCGAAGTCGAAGTCGAAGTCGAAGTCGAAGTCCGAAGTCGAAGTCGAAGTCGAAGTCGAAGTCCAAGTCGAAGTCGAAGTCGAAGTCGAAGTCGAAGTCGAAGTCGAAGTCGAAGTCGAAGTCGAAGTCGAAGTCGAAGTCGAAGTCGAAGTCGAAGTCGAAGTCGAAGTCGAAGTCCAAGTCGAAGTCGAAGTCCGAAGTCGAAGTCGAAGTCGAAGTCGAAGTCGAAGTCGAAGTCGAAGTCGAAGTCGAAGTCGAAGTCGAAGTCGAAGTCGAAGTCGAAGTCGAAGTCGAAGTCAAGTCGAAGTCGAAGTCGAAGTCGAAGTCGAAGTCGAAGTCGAAGTCGAAGTCGAAGTCGAAGTCGAAGTCGAAGTCGAAGTCGAAGTCGAAGTCGAAGTCGAAGTCGAAGTCGAAGTCGAATCGATGTCGAAGTCGAAGTCGAAGTCGAAGTCGAAGTCGAAGTCGAAGTCGAAGTCGAAGTCGAAGTCGAAGTCGAAGTCGAAGTCGAAGTCGAAGTCGAAGTCGAAGTCGAAGTCGAAGTCGAAGTCGAAGTCGAAGTCGAAGTCGAAGTCGAAGTCGAAGTCGAAGTCGAAGTCGAAGTCGAAGTCGAAGTCGAAGTCGAAGTCGAAGTCGAAGTCGAAGTCGAAGTCGAAGTCGAAGTCGAAGTCGAAGTCGAAGTCGAAGTCGAAGTCGAAGTCGAAGTCGAAGTCGAAGTCGAAGTCCAAGTCCGAAGTCGAAGTCGAAGTCGAAGTCGAAGTCGAAGTCGAAGTCGAAGTCGAAGTCGAAGTCGAAGTCGAAGTCGAAGTCGAAGTCGAAGTCGAAGTCGAAGTCGAAGTCGAAGTCGAAGTCGAAGTCGAAGTCGAAGTCGAAGTCGAAGTCGAAGTCGAAGTCGAAGTCGAAGTCGAAGTCGAAGTCGAAGTCGAAGTCGAAGTCGAAGTCGAAGTCGAAGTCGAAGTCGAAGTCGAAGTCGAAGTCGAAGTCGAAGTCGAAGTCGAAGTCGAAGTCGAAGTCGAAGTCGAAGTCGAAGTCGAAGTCGAAGTCGAAGTCGAAGTCGAAGTCGAAGTCGAAGTCGAAGTCAAAGTCGAAGTCGAAGTCGAAGTCGAAGTCGAAGTCGAAGTCGAAGTCGAAGTCGAAGTCGAAGTCGAAGTCGAAGTCGAAGTCGAAGTCGAAGTCGAAGTCGAAGTCCAAGTCGAAGTCGAAGTCGAAGTCGAAGTCGAAGTCGAAGTCGAAGTCGAAGTCGAAGTCGAAGTCGAAGTCGAAGTCGAAGTCGAAGTCGAAGTCGAAGTCGAAGTCGAAGTCGAAGTCGAAGTCGAAGTCGAAGTCGAAGTCGAAGTCGAAGTCGAAGTCGAAGTCGAAGTCGAAGTCGAAGTCGAAGTCGAAGTCGAAGTCGAAGTCGAAGTCGAAGTCAGTCGAAGTCGAAGTCGAAGTCGAAGTCGAAGTCGAAGTCGAAGTCGAAGTCGAAGTCGAAGTCGAAGTCGAAGTCGAAGTCGAAGTCGAAGTCGAAGTCGAAGTCGAAGTCGAAGTCCGAAGTCGAAGTCGAAGTCGAAGTCGAAGTCGAAGTCGAAGTCGAAGTCGAAGTCGAAGTCGAAGTCGAAGTCGAAGTCGAAGTCGAAGTCGAAGTCGAAGTCGAAGTCGAAGTCGAAGTCGAAGTCGAAGTCGAAGTCGAAGTCGAAGTCGAAGTCGAAGTCGAAGTCGAAGTCGAAGTCGAAGTCGAAGTCGAAGTCGAAGTCGAAGTCGAAGTCGAAGTCGAAGTCGAAGTCGAAGTCGAAGTCGAAGTCGAAGTCGAAG
>JAWNPC010000851.1:0-10138 GCA_035045365.1 Drosophila leonis
ACAAACTGAGTCGATATAGCCATGTCCGTCTGTCCGTCCGTCCGTCCGTCCGTCCGTGTAAACGCAGCGATCTCGCAAACCACAAAAGCTAGAGATCTGAAATTTGAAATGTATACTCGTGTATATCCTACGCAGTACGAGTTTATAATTTTTTTTCGATAACTCATCCTATTTCCTTATTATCGATAAAAATCGATAGCTTTTCTTCGTTTTTGAATACCGTTATAGCTATAGATTTCAGATTTACTGTGTGTATCCGTGTAATGAATACAAACATTTTGCAATTTTTGGATTTTGGATACCACGCCCCCTTCCCCCAAAATTTGAAAAAAACGTATTTCAAATACTAGAGACTTGTGCTTTGGCAAATACATACATATGAATGTCATTATTACGCTGTAAAAGTTTGATTACGAAAGTCTATCTAGAAGCAAACCTATTCAACAAATAAGTTTCCAAAATATAGCCCATACTGCAGCCCAAGCGCTGCCCGCGCGCAGTCGCTGCGTAAACTGCGCAGTAGCAGAGAAAGTGCTTGTGTGTGTGTGTGTATGTGTTGTTTGTGTATATGTATATATAAAAGAAGCGTAAAATGATTTGAACATCGCATCTTCGCAGGGTTCAGGGTATCTCTTAGTCGAGCAGTCTCGACTAGAGCACTCTTACTTGTTTATATATGTAGTAGTTATCTAAATAGTATCTCGATTCGGAAGGATTGTTAAGCTATGCTAGAAAAATATTTAAAATTTACTTAAGATATTTGAAGTGCTAAAAAAGTTTGAGTCAAATGTATTGCTGCAAAGTTATATGAAGTTTTAAGAGAATGACGAATCCATGCTACATATCTTATGTTTATTTTGTTATATACCCTATAAAATAATCAGTCAAAATCAGTTACGCATAGAGTATCTATTGATGGACATGGTTCGATTGCATATATCAAACGCAACGCGTATTGCAGTCAAATAAATTAATATGCTTCATGCATTTGACATTTATGTGAGCGAGAGAACAGAAGGGGAGTAGGGCCAGTAGAAGGCAGCCAGCACGCGCTACGCCCCTTCCACTGGACTAGCCGAGTGTCAGCAAATATGTGGCCAGCCACGCACACACGCATACACAATGTGTCACAGGACACACACACACAAATAAAAAGAAATAAAAGTGCGAACAAACAAATCAAAAAAGTGTTAGACCCTCAAGGTGAGGCAACTGCAAAGATTTATTAAGCTCGACGGCTTATCAATTTCAACAATTTTGACAGCTCTCTAAATTACAATAGTGATAGTAGTAGATATACATATATATACTTGCAATATATATCACTATATAATAAATTCTGTTGTTCAACATTTAGTGCACAGCTGCACTACTATTTTCATGAACACAGTTGTCTATATATATATATATGCCATAAGGCACATTGGCTATGGTTTTAGTGCTCTTTTGTTCTGTCAACTTAATCTGCTTGCGGCTGTTTATGCCGCTTTTCACTTTTCGCCTTGATAAACATATAATGAGCGAAAAAAACGTGGCCCAACTACCACGACTATTTGACACACTGCCAAATGAAGCAGAGCCGCAACTAATCCCATTTAAGTTTTCTATGCTATTTTCTTCTTTTTTTTTTTGGCCTGAATAATATGAGTGGATTCTTATTTGCGCTCCGATTCAATTTCATGTCAAATAATGCCGCAGCACAAATTGTTTGTTTTGCAAGCGAACAAGTGCGCGCGTGTGTGTGTGTGTGTGTGTGTGTGTGTGTGTGTGTGCCTATATGTATATGTTCGTTTATTTTTTAATACTTTGCATTTCACTTTTATTTCGGTTTGTGCCAATCGATGGCATTAGTGGAAAATCAATTGAGCGATGGCAGCAATCAAAACCGTAAGCCATGAAACCAAAACCGCACATCAGTTTATATAGTTGTGTGCGTGGGCGTGTGTGCGTGTGTGCGTGTTTGTGTGTGGGTGCCACAACATTCTCTCTGTGTGTGTGTTTGCCTTTCAGCTTAAATTGCCTTTGACAACTTGAAATATGCGATTTTTATTCAATCTAACAGTTTGGGTTAGCTTCTATTTTTAGCCATATATAAATTACGCATACGCTGCGCTTGACCGGGCCAAGTTTTTCAAGCGGCTCTCATCATAAATGCTGCGCTACGCTTTTTATTATTTTGAAAAGCAAAATTAAGCACTATTACAATTAATTAATTATGCACTTTCGATTGCGGCATTGCCTCTCAGGCTAATTTCAATCTTTTCACATTTCTCATGCAACACACGGCATTTGCATTAGGTATTTGTTTTTTGTTTTGTTATGCTCGCTCAGCAAGTGAGGCGAGAGAGTATATTGGTTTTTATGGAATGTAAATCTGTTTGTTTCTCTATTTGTATGTTAAAGAATTTTTGATTATATGATTACTTTTGTGAGCTTGAGACTTGGAATATATAGTCATGTTTAGCTTCGTCTAATATAGTTTTATAGATTCTTTGGGATATGCTCACTGAGTGTGTGGATAATCTGGACTATATATTTTGCTAGATAAACAATAATTGTAAATACACAAAATGTGAACAAAGGCTTCACTTGCTTTTGCTCTTTGCATAAAGTGCAATCACATAATTTTTACACTTTAGAGTAGCAAAGCGAAAACTACACAGCAGTCGATAGGAACTGAAAACTGCAGGTAATGGACATTGGGAACTGCTTGAAATAGCTATAAGAATCACTTTCTGCTCATACTTTGCATATTAAATTTTGATATATTGTTGATTAGTAATAGGTAGACTTCTAGAATGCTACAAAGTTGAAATAAATAGAATTATTTCTAGCTCTATTGAAGCTAGAGACTTTGGAAATTGAAGTCTATACTCGAGTATACAATAACTTGCGTATTAAGGTGATAAGGTGAAGTCCATTGAGCGAAGGCCTAGTAAAACGGATAAGACTATACCAAGAGCTAGAATAGTAAAGCTAGATATACCTATAAAAGCTAGATATATTAAAGCTATTGTAGATACATATATAGAAGCTAGATTCGTTAACAGGTGATTCATTGTTTTGGTTCCCTACTCACTCACCTCAAATTATATTTCTGAATTCTATAAACAAATTATAGTTTAACTATGTCTTCCACTAACTTTCTGCTATATAGACTAGACAGAATCTACTTTACAGATTGAATAAATGGTCAACTCTGAAATGACTTTTGAAGGAGATGCAAATACCATAATTTGATACTACAACTACAGCCAAGTATACAGCAACTATAGCTTTTTCGCTTCCACAGATAAAGGTTTGAAAATGTGAATTCTGCATTAATGTAGCTCAACCCAACAGACCTATTTAATATTAGCTGCCCACATATATAAGTGGGCGTGGCAAATTAATCATAAAAGTAGCTCCTACATCTACAACTTCGACAGCCAAAACTCCGACAAGTTTCAAAAGCTGAGTAACTTTCAACTCTCTCAAGAGACTATCAACTAAAATTATACATATTATCCAATAGAAGACGTTACAACTCAGGAAAAACCATAAAACAATGCTTACAGCTGAGATCAACAACTTTTGCAGTTGGATTACTATTGAGCAGCTCTATAGATAACACCCATATAGACCTATATATCTGCTCCATTCACTAAGAACATATCCTAAACTATTTTCCCTTGAATGTTAGCTACTTGTTGCCAGCGCGAACGCGTATTAGGCAGTCAGTTAAGCCTCATTGAAACATTCCTACCTTATTACTATGTTTGTTATTGTTGTTTTTATCACTTTTCTTTTTACTAGCTGGTCGCATTTGCCTTTCAGGTAGCAGTTGCTGCTGTTGCTGTTGCTGTTGCCGCTTTTCTTGTTGTTGTTGTCATGTACTAAATTACGTGCAACTATTTTTTAATGTGTCGCTCGCTTTGTTTTGTAGTAATTTTTTCTTTTTGGTTTTTTTTTTGTATGTTTGTTTTTGTTTTTTTTTTGGTGAAAATTCTCACTGCGTATCGCACAAAATTTATCACTTTCATTTGACTGGGTTCCAAAAAGGTAAATAAAATTACGGCCATAAATTGACTGGGCGACATATAGAAAAGGAAAGCTCAATGCAATTGGGCAGACTTTTTGGCAACGCCATGGGCATAAAAACAACTGACCATGCTCGTTAAGAAAGGTTAATGAACTGAAATTTTGATATACAAATACGAGAAGCAGATGAAGGCAGCTGATATTATCGGCAGAGTTAAGGAAACTTTTGGCTGCGCTGGGAACTAGCGGCAGCAGCTGCTAGATATGAAGATATTGGTTTGATAATGTAGAGCATAATCATAGAGTATATCTTGAAGATATAGAATTATTTACGTAGAATATATTGTCAAAATATATAATTATATAGAGTATTGAGAGTTCAGGAAACTTTTGAGCGGACAGAGGCAGCGCCAGTTTCTAAGGCAGCTATTATCGATATCATTATATAGAATATATTGTCAAAATATACAGTTTTATAAGGCAATATACAAGAGTTAAGTTTGAAAAGAGTTATAGAGAGTATATTATCTAGTTTCTTGAAGAAATATCTCCAAAGCGTTTTATGTACAGAATATTTCCTTTCGTTTCACAAATATTTGACAAGCAACAAGTTAGCTTTGGTCTAAGCTACATTTTCAGTTAATACAGTAACTTACTTGGAAGTATAATAAAGCGTCCCTCTTTAGACCTCAAAATTGCAAAGTCCAGAGCACAAGTAACTGAGAGTCGAAGTCTGTAAATAAGTAGGAAGAGTAGATAGCATATATTATATTAAATATGTGACCACGCAAAAATATATAAAATAAATAAAGTATATACAAAATATATAGAAATGTCATATGAATCAGAGTCGTCTGCCTGCATTTGAATGGAAATTCAAAATTGGTTTTCAGGAACAAAACCTTATTTTGAATTTCCATTCAAATTAAATTCTTAAGAAATTTATTTAGGATGTATGTTTAAAAGAAGACTAAATACATTATAATATATCATCTCATGTTTTAGAGATGTATAGACTAAAGAGGCATTGAGTATAGAGTGATGAGCAGAGAGTATAGAAAGGATAGTGAGTAGGAAGTTGAGAAAAGATGTTGCTATAGGTCTACGCTAGTTTACAGAGGTATAAAAAAGGGGTATGCATCTAGAAGAGAGAAACGTCTAGAAACTATTGTATATGAGAAACCCTTAAGACTTTTCTCATATTAATAACATATGAAAAATTGTAAAAAGAAATTATATGAAAACTTTAAAGAAAACTGTAGACTTTTCTCATATTAATAACATATGAAAATTGTAAAAGAAATTATATGAAAACTTTCAAGAAAACTGTCAAGACTTTTCTTCAACTGTTCTAACATGAATTATAATGGAAAAACTGTACACTTTTCTGTACAATTTCTTTATGTTTTTCATATTATTCTCATAGTCTTGTCTTAGGTATGCGTGACTTTTCTTTACAGTGCTTCTTACACATATTGTATATTTATATAAATAAAATATTTTAAAATTTTGTTGTAATACGTCGCAAACAACAGCCTCAATTAAACTCTCTTTAGCATTCGTCTCTTAAAACTATATACTTAAAAAATATATTGTATATTGTATACAAAAAAAAACTTGTAGTTCGCAGCAAACAAACAACAAATTTGTCTGAATCTAAGAATTTCCGAATATGTCGTACATATGAAGTATATTTGATATAAAAGAAAATAAAGTAGCTAAGTCTACTTCACACGTTTCTACGAATTTCATCTGTGAACCTCGCTTGGTCAACAAAAACACTGCAAAAATCAATAAAGTACAAAGAGACTTTATTTTCAATTCCTAAAAATAACTAACAAAAAAAATTATAATACCCTCAGCTTTTACAGTAAACATATTAAAAATTATTTTCACGCATAATAGACTTTCATTATGAAGCTAATAAAAATGTTCTAAAAGCAAATTAAAAATGAAAAAAAAACTAGCATTTGGTTTTGTCTAGAGACAGATTTCACAGCAGACTGTTACTATAGTTTATAGCATATTAATATAAAATACAAAACACGTTTTGCAAAAACCAGAACAGAAGACGATATATACTGTACTGGATGATATATGTATATTTATATGTAAAGCTAAAGCCCTAACAAAACTGAACATGTTATACGCGCACTTAACATTAATTTCACTTTCTTTTACGAACACACACACACACACAGATAGCGCGTTTAATAGCAGCAGAAGAAAGGCAGCAAAAAATATATAGAAATACATATATAGAGAGAGATATATATGAGTATGTATAAGCATGCTTGATATCAACATAATTAGTCACGTAGTTGTTATGTTTGTTTTAATGTGACGACAAAGGCGTTCATAATGCCGCATTAACATTATGTGAGTCGCAGCAGCAGCAACAGTAGCAGCAGCAGCAGCAGAAGCAGCAGCAGAAGCAGCAGCAGAAGCAGCAGCTGCAGATGCGTGAAGCATCAAGCTAAGACTACAATAAATACTACTCTAAACGAGAGTGAATGACTAGGAGATACCCTGAAGCTCCAGCCGAATGAGTTGTAATAATAACACTACTCTAGGCGGCAGTACACGACTATGATATTTTGAAGCCCAATCAGAATGAAGTCTAGCAGGCATATTACTTTAAGCAGGAGTATACGACTACATGATACCCTGAAGCCACTTCAGGTTGAGTTCTAGCAAGACTACTGCCCTAAGCGGGTAGTACATGACTAAATAATGCCCTGAAACACATTTAAAATAGGTTTTTGCTTTATAATTTAGGCAGACATGCTGAAAATTGGGTCTTAGAGCGAAGGTAAATTGCAAATCGATCATAATGAATTTCATGAAAATGCATAAATGTTGTCAAACTTTTAAGCAAACTTAAGCTGCGCTTTCCAGAAGAAGATTTACAAGGTGCAATTCAAAAGTTCCAGGACTTTTAAATTTCGCACTTTCTAGTGGCGCCATCTGTCTGAAAATTTTATCGTTTGATTGTCTATTTCTCTGTCATGTTGTGTCAAATTTTCATGACATTCGGACGTATAGAAGCCGAGATATCGCGCTAAAAGTGACAGTACTTTTGTTGTGTCCGTCGAACAAAGAGCGGTATGCTGAAAAAAGAAAACGGTATGCTGACATTGATGCTATTCAAAAGGCTTCGACCGCCATACTCAACGCCATACCGAAGGTTGACCTAAAAAGTCATTTGATAATCTTCTTGATCGTGCAAATCGTTGTATTCAGTCCGAAGGGACTATTTCGAAGGCGACCAATAAAATTTTTGCCAAAGAAAATCTATTTTTACTTTTTTATAAAGTCCTGGAACTTTTGAATTGCACCTTGTACATATTGAATCCAGATTTCTAGCTTCTAGTCTAGTTTAGTCTCAAAGATCTATCAATGCATACAGACAGCTGCGCGTTGTATAGTTGAAACTATGTGTAAGACTTTAGCTATTCAGCAATGAGAGCAGTTAGCTTCAAGTTTAGTTTCATAGATCAGTTACTTTATATAATAGATAGACCGATGGGCAACATATTCTCATCAGGCATATAAGCATATATAGCTTATGGCATCGCTCATGCCTCCCTCTACTTCCTCCCGATTCTCTGCTCCCTCTTAAACACACTCCCACCAAAAAACAACCATATATACCCTCAATTGCCCATTGTTTAATAAATGCAGGGTATATGCACAAAAATTAAAAATAATATAAATGTTATAAAACAAATAAATTAGCCATAAAGATGTTTTCCAGCTATAAATAGACAACAGACAGAGAAATGTCTCTGCTGCTGTTAAATCTCCAAAACAAAAAACAAAAGTTGGCAAAAAAAAAAGTTTTTGATTTTACTTTCAACGGCATTTAAATTGGCCAAAAGAATGCGGACCCGGCCCGGCCCGGCTCGACCAACTAAATTAAATGCATTTTCATAATTCATAATTAATTTTATGACTCGACAATAATATCTTAAATTATTTATTTATTTTTTTATTACAGTGTGCAAAAAGCAGCTTTCAGTGTTGTTAATCGTCGCGAGAGAATATTTTGCGTTATTATTAACAACAACAAAAAGAAGAAGCAAAAAAATGTATTTCATTGCGTTGATTATCTTTATAATTATGCGAGACAGTTTTAGAACAATGCGCGAGAGTTGTGAGAAAAAAATGCGGCGCTAACTAGACAAAAAAATATATGAAAATAATAAAAATAATAAATAAATAAAAAAACGTTATTCATAAAATATTTAGGCCCACAACAGATTGTATCTGGGCGCTATACAAATGTCAAGTAAAAGAAGAAAAAAATGAATTGAAAAAGATTTATGCAGTCGCATAGCCACAGAACTTTCACAGCAACAACAGCTATGAGTAAGGCAGACAGAGCGAAAGAGAGAGAGAGAGAGAGAGAGTGTGGTTAGTCTACTACGTGAGACGCATGCGCATGCGGCTAGTGGCTTAACAATTGTCGCTCAAGTCGACGGCGCATCTTTTGCCGAAAGTAAAATTAGCTGCATTTCGCCACAGCAAGACGTCTCACGGTGGGCGTGGCAGTGTTGGCTGTTGAGCTTTGCATGCGCATGACAACGCGACGACTCGGACACGTAATTTGTGTCGCTAGAAGGCAAAAGGCAACCAGCAACGGAACTTGAGCTATCCACCAAAAAACAAAAAAAAAGCGAATGTTAGTTATGAATATGAGTTCGAGTCTGTGTGTGTTTGTGTGCGAGAACTACTGCTGACCTTGCGCTACAAAAATGTATTTTTTGTGGCTTGAAGTCGACAACTCATCGCTTCGCCTTCTTCTTCTTCTTCTACTTCTCTTCACAGTTGGCGTTTTTTTGTGTTTTTTTTTCTTGTTGATTTCAAATGGGCGAAAGTTTGAATGCCATTTTTGGTGGTTTTCACCCACGGTCGGTGCTAAGCGATGAAAGCGCCGCTGACATTCAGTTTGCTGGCCATTCATCAAGTGCTGCAATTGAAATGCCCAACGCATTTTGACTTAGAAAACAACGCATACAATAATATAAAGCAAAGCAAAGTGCAAGGTACGCATTCGCTTGACTAAGATGATAAGCTGTTTAGGCAGGCAACTGGAACAAGCAGCGCGGAAACATAAATATGCCTGCTTAAAACTAACAGCAGTAGTAGTAATAGTAGTAATAATTTATTAAAGATAGGATTAAGTTCTTCATTCATTCAAGAATGAGCTGCCAGTAAAACGTTTAGGTTGAAGCCATGCAAACGTATTAGGTGATTCCTCAGGTATTTTTACTGTCGGTCAGGGAGCTCGATAATGGGCGGGATGGAGTCAAAGAGAAGTAGAATCTCTTGATCTTGCTAAGACAGCCAGTAAAACGTTTAAGAAATAGACGTATAACTAACAAAAAGAAATAAATATAGAGATAGACATGGAGAGAGATATAAGAGAGAGTAAGACGGAGAGAGACAAAGAAAAGAGAGAGAGGAAGAAAACAAAGAGAGAGAGACACAGAGAAAGAAAGAGAGAGAGAGAGAGATAGAGATAGACAAAGAAAGAGATAGAGAGACAGATAGATAGAGAGAGAGAGAGAGAGAGAGAGAGAGAGAGTAGACAGAGAGAGATAGACAGAGAGAGAGATAGAGAGAGAGAGATACACAGAGAGAGAGAGATAGAGAGAGAGATACACAGAGAGAGAGAGACAGAGAGAGGGAGTGAGATAGACAAAGATAAATTGACAGAGAAATATAGAGAGAGGAAAGAAAGGGATCGAAATTGACAGAGAGACAAAGAAAGAAAAAAAGAAAGAAAAATAAAAGAAAGAAAGAGATAAATTTACAATAGAGTTGAAAGAACTGACAAAAAATAAAGATCGAAGAGAAGCCAGTGAAACGTTCCAGCTCCCGCCTGTTGCAATAGAACAAGGTCTTCCAAAAGGAAAACCTAATTGTAAGGGCAGTCACTAAGGAGCACATGCAAGATCTGTCTAGAAGTAGTTCAACAACAGCAACGTTTGAAGTCGGTCAAAGACATTTTCCGCCTTGCACATTTGATATTAAAAACCATAAATAAAACATAAACTTCGTTCCATATATATATATGCCTATATATATATATATATATATATATATATGTATA
>JAWNPC010000852.1:0-19247 GCA_035045365.1 Drosophila leonis
AAACAAAGAAAAACCAACGCCAGGGTCGGGACCCATAACAGCTCGACTGAACTTCACTTTGTAGAATTTTGTGAGTTTTGGGGTCGGTAACAAAATATAACAAAATCGAAATTGCTCTAAAGATTTATGTTTTCTTTTTTGAGACATTATTCAGATACAAGTTCCATTTGTGGTAAATTCGAGTGATAAGAAGTAACTCCAAATGTAACAAGAAAGAACGTCGGGCGCAACCGACTGCGTGATATTCTGTTCCCATAGGGGCTTCTGGCATATTACATTTTGAAGTTTATCTTAATTTGCTAGAGTCGCCCATCCAATTAGCTACTGATTCAACATTTTTATTCGAACAATTTTTATAAATTTTGACTCGCTTCAATCGTTTGCACTCCATTACTGACATCCCAGTCTTCTAGTGACAAAATTAAGTCTGTTCCAACAATGAGGGCTGCCACCACTGCTTCCTTTAGAACAGACAACCGTTTGAGCATTTTGTATTCTATCGAGTAGGCACATCTGTGTTAATTTAAGCTCAAGTAATAGCTTCTTTTTTTTTTGTTGTGGCAATCATTTATTGTATGTGGGTTTCATTTTTCTAAGAAAAACTTTAAAATTTCTTTTTGGCAAAACATTGACAAATTATTCAGTGTGTGTGTGGAATTGATACAAAATATGTGAGAGTAACTGGTGTGGGCTATATTAATAAATAAAGATCATATTGAGGTATGAGTTATGTGCGTGTGCGTGTGCGTGGATTAGGTAAAGGGAGTGTACGGTCTGGTAGATGTTCAAGCTGGGCTCTTTTAAGTCTGTATGTGGAAGGATGTAAAGTATCAAAGGTGAGTGATTGTGCCAGAGGATTTGGGTGAGATGAGTGTCTAGAGTTCTGTTTGATAGAAGTGTCTTGGATAATATTAATGACGTAATTGAGTTTTAAATCTGTCATGATATCATCATTCCTGGCAAATGGAAATCCAATAAAATGTCTTATAATGCGATGTTCAGTACTTTGAAGTTTCTTTATGATATAAGGAGCAGCTGTTCCCCAAATAGAGCACCCGTATCTCCATATACACTGACGAGCAAAACTGTAACACATGTTCAATGTTCTCACTTCAACGGTCTGTATTATCTCTTCTGCTTTATGCATGCTTAAGATCATAGTCTTGTTTTCTTAGTGAAATATTTAGCTCTCTTATCTACGAATTTGAAGAAATTTGATTTTTATTAAGTTTTTTTTAATAACGAGTCCACAGCCCTTTTGATTTCTTGAGGTTGTTTATGCAGTTTGGCACACTTTGCGTGTAGCGTCGCACCATTTCAGGTGGAATCGAGTACCAAACGTCCTTCGTTCTCTCCCACAACTCCATCATGCCATTTGGAGGGGCCGCATACTTCGCAAGCTGCGATTTCACATGGCTCCATAGATTTTCTATAGGATTCATGTCTGGGGATTGCGGTGGCCACTTCATAGTTTGAAACTTTTGGTTCAATAACCAATTTTTCACCAAATGGGATGTGTGCTTTGGGTCATTGTCTTGCTGAAAAATGCATTTTTCAGCAGCAAGACCCAGGTTACCAATGACTCCTCCCAAATTTTCTTGTAGAATTTTTAGGTATTGCTGGTAGGCTGAATTAGTGACTTGAAAAGTGTAACTTTGGAGTTAAGTGATAGTTTTGATTTGTGATTTGTAACCAGTGTAATTTTTTCTGTCTTGATCCAGTTTTTAGTCCACGAAGAGAATCTGTTGACGTATGACTGTAATCGAGAACTCGCTAAGTGTGTGAGTGGCTAAAACAAATAACTGCAGTGTCGTCTGCATATATGCATACGTTTGATTTGATCAGGATAGCGGCGCCACCAAAGGATACAT
Source organism: Drosophila leonis (assembly GCA_035045365.1). Lineage (NCBI taxonomy): Eukaryota > Metazoa > Arthropoda > Insecta > Diptera > Drosophilidae > Drosophila > Drosophila leonis. The sequence goes on from JAWNPC010000852.1 coordinate 1,872, forward strand.
CGCCAGGCTAATTTGAAGAGTAAATTGAAAAATTCGGAATTTCGAGATAGGATCTTGAGTTTAAATGAGTTTCCGAAATTAGTATAATGTGGATGTCTTCTTCTGTTAACCAAGCGGTGAGTTCGTGTTGATGTTTGATGAGCCCATCAGCGTTCCAGACACCAATCCTGATAGTATTCATTGGTTTGAGTTAAGGCGTTGAGTAGTGTTCATTATTACTTGAATAGAGTGTACGAGTTGTGCCAATTTGTCTTGAATTTTACTAAGTGTTACTATAATCTGTGACTTCCATTCAAGAATGTTAATTCAATTCAATATATGCTTTATTTCCAAATTATTACATTTAGCTTAAAGCTAGCTTATTTTTCTTTATACAGAGCTTAGACTTATTTTATGTCTGTGCAGCTGAGATATCATATTTACATAGAATTTACTTTGAACATTGTTTAATATACTTAGATGGTAAAGGAAAATGGATGAAAAACCTTTAGTTGTGACTTAAATAATAACTTAAAACTAGAAAAGAAGGCACTTTTGGCATTACCATATAGAAATAGTAGGACAAGGGCCCTATTAACCCGTATCTATTCAAGAATGTCATTGAGTTGATTTTTTTAAAATTTTGATTTTTAGATTCGTGTCGTCCAACGACGCCGGGAGGGAGTTGAGTTGATTGATGAGTAGGTTTGATATTAGTGTCCAAAAGTTTCTTTTGGAAGCGATGAAGGTAATCTTGAGAAGGCGTATGGTGATCTTGAGAAGGCGTATGGTTATTACTGGAAACTGGCTCGTGAGAAGGTTTGCTTGAAACATACTTTTGAGTTTTAGGAGTACTGGTTGATGTGGTTTTAAGAGTGATGGTGTTCCGGGAAGAGGTGTGACTAGGATGTTGTGTTTGCTCGTTGCTTAGTAATGAGGCATATGATATTTTTGGCGAGACTTGAATGGCAGAGATTTGAGTTGGGTTTGGAAGTAGAGTCTTTTTTGGCGGTGAGGACTTAGCTTCTATTTTCTTGAAAACACTGCATACTTTCCAAATGGATGTATGGTTTTCACCGCACAGCGCACATTTGGCAGGGAGTCCTTAGTTTTAACACAAACTGCAGTGAGATGCGGCTGGGCACACTTCACGCATCTGGGGCCGCGCATACAGTATTTTTGTGTGTGACCGTATTCAAGACATCGATGGCATTAAGGTATAGTAGGTTTATCGTCTGGGGGCTCCACCTTAATGAGTTCACATTGAAATCTCTTAACATCAAAAATCTCCTTATTGTTTTTCTTAGGCTCTAGCTCCAGAAAAAATAAATCAACTGGTTTTTTAGTAGCCTTGTCCAGGACAACCATCAAGGAGCGGATAGTGTGCCCCAACTTTGCGAATACATCAACAATATCTTGTTTTGGAGTACCTCTATATAGACCACGAACGACAGCGCTGAAGCCTCGATCTTCCTTGAGCTGCCATAAGTGATACTTGTATATGGTTTGAATCTTGAGCCATTTGGTTAGTGCTCTGTATCCGTCCGTTGTGAGGCAGTTTACCCAAACACTATTGTTTGCCAAATTTTTTATTGTGAACTGGTCACCACACATAGAGATTATGCCTTTTTTAAGCTCATAGAAGTCTGGAACCACCGAAATAATAATTGGAGGTGGCTTAAAAAGTTAAGTGTTAGGTGTGGAGGGCACTGGTTTAGCGCTGTCAACCTCCACAGCCTCTTCATCCAGTAGCGCGAAACGGTTATGTGACACAGACTTCATAGATGAGTTAAGTTTAGCCGGGGAATTATTACGGGAGCTGGGAAGTCAACTTCCATCAGTGTCGTAACTAACGAATCCACCGATGAGAATGAAAGGACACTGGCCGTATCAGATTCACAGTATATAGTGGAATCCATAGAGTCGTTGAGATCAGACTTTGATACTTTTGATACGAATTTTGACGGAGAGCCATTAGTCCTTTTCGAAGGTGTTTTCAATCCACCAGGTTCCTGAATGGTAACATCCGAGATGACCCGGGAACCATCCAAACTGGAGTGTTTAGACTTAGTGTTACCCGTAAAGCGGGGACTTCCTTTGTTTTGCTTCATTATGATCCCCTGGAAAAAAGGGATCCCAGAAGGGAAAACACCTTCAATTCAACAAACCGTACACAAATTTTGATAGTTGGAAACGAAACAAAAGAAAAGAAAAAATAATTTAAAAATAAAAGTTCAGTACAAGCACTAGAGTCGAACTGAAGTAATAGCTTGCATCTCTTTAAGCTTTTTTAAGCCTGATGAGCTGAGACTTCTCAAAGGCCTGGCAATCAATTGTGTAGGATGTCAGCACTGTTGATTCCGCTTTAATAAAATGAACCGTCACAGCCAGATAGCTCTCGTTGGATACAGAAGTGCAACCGTCTGTGGTTAAGCATACTGCTGTGGCCGTACTGAGCTTCTCTGTGATCATCTCAGTTTACTCGTCCCGAATTTTAGGAATCAATGAGCTTGTTAGGGTTTTCATCATCGGAAGCTGTGACACGTCTTCCATCAGTTTTTTAAACTCCGGCTCTTTGACCAAGCGCAAGGCGTGATGAGCCTTAGCGATCATCCGGACCAGTTGCCGGTCAAAATTTACTTAGTTTTTCTTTTCTATGTATAAAACATGTTATTTTAGGTTGTGCACTTTGCACAACAATCACACCATCATCGTTTTGTCGAATAACAGACTCCATAGACGACGGATGCTTGCTTTTTAGGTATCTGCTCAGGTTGCTTTGCGACTTGCAACTTAACACAGATTTGCAGTACTTCCACTTAGCTTGTGGCTGTCCAACATCCTCGAAATGACACAAAATTTCACTATATTTTCTATTTACCGACATTTTGAATTTTTGAGTATGAAAACAAAATTTGGCGTTAACGAAAATGTGTGCAATAAACGCAAATATGAGCAACCAAGCACGAACGAGCTCGTTGAAGAACCGATCGAATCGGTTGGTCTCTGAGTCTTTTCACAAAGTGTGAGTGAAAATCTCTTATTGTCAGATATCGAGAAACGGTTAGCTATTATTTGCAAGCTATGCTATCAACACATCTTAGGGAGTGCAGGACATGTATTGTTTTTGAAATTATAATCTTAACGCACCAGTTCTTTGTCCATTCATTGAATGTATTAAGGTAGCGAGCGGTTAAGTTGCTTCATGGCATTCTTTTGATTTTTGCTAGCTAACAGCAAAGATAGATCGACAAAGAATGTACTATTCTGCATGTACTATAACTAAAAACTATCACTACTATAACTATAACAAAGTATGTTAAATAGTGCAGTTAGTAGTAATTTTTTCAATTTATATTTCAGTCCAGCTGCATTCCCAACTAGTGTATTTATTGGGCTATTGTTTGGGCAGCAGCAGAATTGGAATTTCTATTATTATAAATTGTAAACATGTCAAAAAGACGACCAAGCTTTGTTTCCAAATTCTTTAGGTTTGAAGTATTAGCATTGACAGTAGCTGGCTGCCTTCTTTCCTCCAGCATAATATCAATTAACAAATCGAGCTTATGACTTTTATAACTCTTACGTGTTTGTTGACTATTAGCAATAGCAACATCGCTGTCACAAGCCGACGGATGACCAGTCTTTCCCAGACTTTCGATAAAGAAGGTAGGAGACTGATAGCTCGGTAGGAACCGGGGTCCTCCTCAGGTTTGCCAGGCTTGTGAATCATCACGACAAGTGCACTCTTCCACACTGCTGGAAAACCTGCAGACTCATTATGGCATTCATAATTAACACCATAACGAGAATAGCACTTTCCGGCAGTGTTCTCAACGTGCGGTTGCAGATATTGTCTTGTCACGGGGCCTTGTTTGGGTCTAGATCTTTGATGACGGATGCCACCTCATTAATTTTTTCATTTGTCTGTCTATGTTGTTGCTTTTATTGTTGCTGTTGTTGTTCTTCATGTATTATCTGTTGCTTTTTAAGATGTGGAATCGCTCCTGCTGCAAGGAGCTTACTTCTGGCTGCCTTTAAGGCAGGGCAGCCCTTAAAACAGCTGACGTGAGCCCCCTTGCAATTGCAACACATCGCAGGGGCATCCCTTGGCTTTGTGCAGGTCGTTGAGGGATGCTCACCTCCACATTCCATACAGCGAAATGGACTACGGCAGTAGTTTTTTGTATGGCCGAATGCCTGGCATCGGTGGCATTGTGAGGGATCGACCGGCTTGGCCTGCCGTTCGATCCTCACTTCTTGGCCACACAGAACCCTCAGCTGAAGGATCTTTTCGTGGCTGCCGTCAGTCATGGTCGGCAGCTCCACGTCGAAAAAAGCGAGTGGCGAAGCCAACTTCACCAAGCTTTTCCTTCAGCCATTCGCATGGCGTGGAATGGTGAAGTTGCTTCACCACAAATCTGTAGCCCTTCAGGCTGCGCATCTGGGGCGTATGCAAATGTATTCCGTCTTTCTCAAGGGGAGACAGAATAGCATTGTACGTACCCATGTCTTCACACAGAATACGCATCCCTTCGCTACTATTGGCTGGTGCCTTGGTGGAGAATTTCTTTACTGCTGGATTGAAATAGAGTTTATCCAGCAGCGGCATAATTCTCGGCACCATAGGCAAGAATAATGGAGGAATTCTTATTTGTGGTTGTTGTTGTTTAGTTTTACTGGACGGTGTTTCCTTTTCGACGCTTCTCATAATTTCTCCTCATAAATTTTCAATGGGGTTTGATTGAAACAAATCTTTAGCGAGCTTGCTCGTATGTTTTGGATCGTTGTCCTGCTGATATGTCTATTTTATGGGCATATTTTATATGGAATTTGGGAGCATAACCTTTTTCATGATGTTCACGTAGACATTTCCATCCATAATCCCATCAATCTTATGGATTGGACTAACTCCGCTATATGAGAAACAGTCCCAAATCATGATTTTTAAGCCACCATGCTTAACGGTTTTTAGCGTGTAATTTGGGTGGTATTCCGTATTTTCTGGGCGACGTACATACATAGACCCTGCTCCACCAAACAAGACTATTTTGCTTTCTGTCTGCCCAGAGAATATTACGCTACTTTGCAATGGGCCAATTCATATGCATTTTGGCGAAATGCAGACGTGCTTTTACATGCTTCGAAGTCAAGCATTTTCCTTGGAATTTGCGCGCTTAAGTTTTGTTCTAGGAGTCTACGCCTAACAGTGACATCGCTTACCGGCAGGTTTAGATCTTGTTTGATTAAATTGGAAGATGCAACGACGACGGATTGACTCTGCTGTATCGAACAATGCGCCGGTCATCTGAAGCCGTTGTTATATGTTAACAGTTTGCATAGTTCGTTTTTATACTCTCTTCCCAAAGGGAAAAAAGTATATTGGCTTTGTGCAATGTCCATCTTGGTGTCCGTCCGTATGAACTCAAACCATTTCGTAGATATAGAAACTAGAGACTTGAAATTTGGAACGTATACTCGCGTTGACAACCCTAGATCAAAAAGGTACGACGGATATATCTACGCCCATAGGGGGCGTGGCAAACCGCAAAAGTTTATATCTCCTAAAGTTTTAGAGCTAGAAGCTTCAAAATCGGATAATTTAGTTACTGGTGACCTCTATCGATGACCCAAAAATAATTGTTACGCCGCTTTTAGGCGTGGCATACGGAAAAATACCCTGTTATTTCCACATTTTTTTTTAGCGTAAACTTCCAAGTTGCTGTTACGTCACTTTAGACTCTTTCTAACGATTGGCAAAAAATTACCTGTCTTCGACCTCTGGGGCCGTGACAAATTAGAAAAAGTTATATTTTTAAGTACTTGTTTTGTTCACAGTTTACAGTACAGTTAAAATTGCTGCAGAATCACCTCGTACACAAATAAACCTGTAATTAATATGCTCCGCCCTTTGGGGCGTGTCAAATCTGAAAACAGTGACTTTTGAATATATTTATTTATCTGTTTTTGGACAACAAGACTAATTTTGGAGGTAAGAAGTATAATACAGTAGGTGGCGCTAAACTGCATAATTCTTACGTATCGGTATTAGCACTAACCATACAACACATAGATAGGTCATCTAGAACAACGGTTTTCACCACCAAAAAAGTATGGATGGCGTCCCACACATATTCGTATTCGCTCATTTCTCTCTTTTTGAGGTTCGAGCAGTGAAAATCTGAGAGGCAAAATCAGTTCGCTGCGAGCGCTCGACCGAGATGGTTGAATTCTAATATGAAGCACTACTATATGCCATTTTTTCCTTTCTCTCTCTCTCTCTGCTCTCTCAAATATATACATATATATATATATGTATGTACGCACAAGCAGCAGATCACAAAAATTGAAATTTGTTCGCCGAGAGGTTTCATTCCTTCCCTTCCGAGCAAAGGGTATACCAAATTGCTGAAAACGGTTTGCCATGCTCATGCAAAATGTTAAGATTTTCGTCATTATTTGTGTGAAGGGTATGAAAGCGTTGGTGCGCTTAGCGAATATGTTTTTGCGCGAGCATGCACACATACATACTTACAGTCCCTTGTTCACATGTACGAGCATATTTGTGTGCTTGTGTGCGAAACTCTATTCTTGCTGCCTGTGGAAATTGTAAACACCCCACATTTTGATCATATGGCTAGCGCACACACATTTGCATACATGTATGTGTGCGTGGGTCGTGAATATTGGCGTGTGCCTACCTAGACTTAGAATTGTGTGAACCATTTTGGGTTTTGTTCGGTCTTGGTGAGTTCCAAATGCGCTGCACACATGCATATGTATATACATACATTCTTTTAGAGTTACACCTGCACATGTATATAAATGTGTCAACAGATATCGATCAAATACTATAATTACTTTAATAAAATAGGTACACAAGCATTTTCACATCGAAAAAATCATAGTAATGCACTAACTAATAAGTTCATTTAATTCTATTGAATATTTCGTTATACAAGATTTAATTAGATCAAGAAATTCATATGTACTCACAGGTGCCAGAATGTATCAAGCTATACTTCATATTGCCAAAATGACTTGCAAAACATAAATGCTCATTTGACAGTCACTCTACAATACAAAGCAAACAAAATCTACCAACTACTGAATCCGCGACACACTCGACAAATTCGATCATCGCAGCCCTTACACACACATATACAAATGTATGTGTGCAGTCCACAAGATCAAACAAAACCCAAAACTCTAAGTCTAGGTAGGCACACGCCAATATTCACGACCCACGCACACATACATGTATGCAAATGTGTGTGCGCTAGCCATATGATCAAAATGTGGGGTGTTTACAATTTCCACAGGCAGCAAGAATAGAGTTTCGCACACAAGCACACAAATATGCTCGTACATGTGAACAAGGGACTGTAAGTATGTATGTGTGCATGCTCGCGCAAAAACATATTCGCTAAGCGCACCAACGCTTTCATACCCTTCACACAAATAATGACGAAAATCTTAACATTTTGCATGAGCATGGCAAACCGTTTTCAGCAATTTGGTATGCCCTTTGCTCGGAAGGGAAGGAATGAAACCTCTCGGCGAACAAATTTCAATTTTTGTGATCTGCTGCTTGTGCGTACATACATATATATATATATGTATATATTTGAGAGAGCGAGAGAGAGAGAGAGAGAGAGTAAGGAAAAAATGGCATATAGTAGTGCTTCATATTAGAATTCAACCATCTCGGTCGAGCGCTCGCAGCGAACTGATTTTGCCTCTCAGATTTTCACTGCTCGAACCTCAAAAAGAGAGAAATGAGCGAATACGAATATGTGTGGGACGCCATCCATACTTTTTTGGTGGTGAAAACCGTTGTTCTAGATGACCTATCTATGTGTTGTATGGTTAGTGGTATTAGTCATAAGCGTGTACCGTCTATATAAATAAGCTTAATTCATTGCTAAGTCAGCAGAAAAAATTGTAAGAGACAAATAAATATATGTATTTCGATTTAATGTTTAAATGCTTGAAATAATTGACCAACTAATATTAATAAAGTTTTCGCATAGCCGAGATTAGTTATTTCGTAATTTTAGTATGTTGGAAATGGTTCAGACGACGAGTAGCAATCATAAAAATTCCCAACTCAGTAGGTTACGCAAAGAGTAGTTCCGTTACTTTAAATGTTAACTTTGCGACGTCACATTATCGACTTTTTCATACAAAGATCAACGCGCGCACACCAATTTCCGAAAATGTGACGTCTCACTTTGAAATTAAGACAACTTTTAAGTTAACAGACTGCTTTGCATAAAAGTTAAGTGTGGACACACTTGCATGGCACTGTTATATTTTTTTGCATAGTTCATAAAATCATCATATTCATACGCACGATTGAAGCGAGCCATAATTCATAAAAAATGTACCGAATAAATGTAATATGCCAGAAACCTCCATGGGAACAGAGTATCACGCAGTCAGTTGCGCCCGACTGCAACGTTGTTTTTTGTTGTTTATTTATTTTTATATAATTCTTTTGAATTTTTTTTTATTAGAAATCAACAATATTTGCTTCAGTTTCGTAAATAGTAAAAAGTAAATTGGCTGGCTTCAGTCGTCCAATGCGAGCCGCCTTTGCTCTCTTTACAAAATATGAGTCCATATAATTCCCAAATGGTTACAGCTTGGCTAGAGTAAGAAGGCGAAAATGAAAATGGCAGCCGACAGCAGAGTTTGCTGATGATAGACTGGGGGTTTCTATCATCTGTCGATAAAGCAACCTGCTCACGGGTTAAACCTTTGTTAGTTTGTGGATTAATAATAATCCACACCGTCCATCGATATTTTTGAGTTCGATGGTTCCATCGAAAATTGCTGAAAACCGAAGAGAAAAAAATATGAATCAATTTTATAAACATACTTTATAAATTAAATAGAAATTCACAATTTTTTGTCTTAATTCATATTCATATTAATCTTAAAACCAAAAAACAAAAAGTTTGACTGAAATTCACAGGAGTCTTGATATTTAACTTAAAACTAAAAAACATAAAGTTGGTTTATAATTTTTGAGAGATCAATTCAAGAGATCAATTGTGTAGCCAATTAGTGTGCTTTAAGAAAATAAGCATATCCACAGCTTTTGGCTTAAGGCTGCTCCTCTTGTGCCCATTAATTTCTCCTGCTTTACTAAAAATCCGTTCGGACTCCGTGGAGCTCGCAGGAATGATTAATATTTTTCTTGCACATTGTGCAAATGACTCAAATTGATTGGTATTAAACTGCAAGATTGTGTAGGACTATAAATATGGATGACAAACTTACCTTCCAATAATCCAACGGGTTTGTATTGTGCGGTGCATTATGCTGCACCAGATATTGCCTCAACGATATAATGGCGTCACTCCTGCTGGTTTTGTTCTTATCATTAATTTTTTTTGTTATAAATTTAAGCAAGCCATCTTGTTGGGTGTCGGTTGGCGGTTCCCCACGGTACATATTCTCCACATCTTTTTTAAAAGTGCTTAATTCATTTTCCAGCGCCTTTGCTGCCTGCTGTGCGTTAAATGGAGACCAAAAACCTTCTTTTTTAAATCTTGGGTCAAGCATGGTAGCCAGCCTCGGTATAGTTCGTTCCTCATAAGGCAGCAGTCGGCTTTGCGCCTTTGAAATCAGAAAATAGCAAATTTTATTTCCGACTGAAGTTTTCAAAGTTGTTTTAAGTTCTTCTAAGGAACTTAGGATTCCAAACGTGGTCGGAAGAAACAGATCGGATATCTATGTATTATATAGTACAAAATATATCAAATTATTTGTGTAAATTAGATTTAAATGTTAATAATTTTATTAAAAATAAGTGAATTTACATGTGGCTTGCCGTCTGAAGCAATATATCGATATCGGAAAAATTCCATCGATCTATCTCACAACAGAAAGTCCATCGATACTATCGATATTTCCATCGATGGTTTTGCAGCACTAGTTTATAATTTTTGAAAGATCAATTCAAGAGATCAATTGTGTAGCTCCCGTTCGTTTTGTATTGTTGTTCACACAACCGGCATTTCGCATCGTTTTTTTCTTTGCATTTCTCAAAGAATTTCCATACCTGAGATTTCTCACACTTACGTTTATTAGGCGGCTCAATATCCACAGCAACAGGAAACGTAGTCATATCATTGGCGTCTGCCAACGAAGAAGCACTTTTATCTAAAATACAAAACAATTAGAAAAACGTGTCTGCTATAAATTGTATGAGACTTACCAGATGGGATCAAAAAATTTTCCATTTCCCTGTAGGAACCGCCAACGAAGAAACAGATCGGATATCTATGTATTATATAGTACAAAATATATCAAATTGTTTGCTTTTGCGAAATATTTCCATTGACGAAATCAAATAAATCATCATCTGATTTGTGTGGAATTTCCTTATTGTTCTGTCTTTAGAAACGGTTTTTCTGTTTCTGTTTCCAGCATGGTTAATAAGCCAAATATGGTTGGACAGTTACAGTTTTTGCGGCTGATGCGCGGTTGGTTGCTGCTAAAAAGGCGCAAACAACAAGCACAAATCCTCTATTATGAAGAATTGTTCTGCACTTAAAGGTGTGGGTGCCTTTCTGATTTTTAACAAAACAGAAGAGATTAATTGTCTCATTCGATTTCAGTGCATGAATGGCACTTGTCCAAACTTGCGATATCTTTTTTCGCTTGTAATTCAATGCCTCATCAGCATCAGGCACGGTCAGATCACCGGTCACATCTCTGTTATCTTTAATATTTAATAATAATTAATGTTCAGGCGACAACTGTGCATTGCTTTTTATTATTATTTACTTGACGGGTTTCGGAATTTTTCCATATTCTTTGCAGACCCACAATCTAATGTCAAAAAGAAAAAACAAAATTATTGATGGTGCAGAAAAGCCATCGATATATCGGTAACAGCCATCGATGGTTTTGCAGGCCTACTTCCAAGTATAAGCTATCTGGATTTTCCTTGTTACTTAAGGTCACCAACTCGGTTTCGAAGCCAATTCCAGCTTGTTCAGCATTCGTAGTTTGTTGAAAGCCAATCTTTTTGAGTCTCGGATATAAAATTGTCATACTCATCCTTATCCTCGTCAAAGTTCTTTTTTTATATGGGGACAAACGTCCTACAATTGAATCAAACAAAATCATCATCAGCATCATCTTCAGCCGAATGCTTCAAATTAAAATATTATCACAGGTCAACAATTGCATCTGTCCTTTTTGTTTTTTTGCACAAATTGGAATAGAATTTTGCCATTTTGCAGTGGTGTTGGCGGCTCTACTGCATGGAGTACGGAATGTTGTCCATTAAAAAAGTGCCGGCTGCTAGACCCTCACCAGTCGTAAGGCTCGGGTTTATGATTTCTACAGTGTGCAAAAGACCACAAGTAATTGGTATACATAATGATTTTACTGATGTATTTTACAAGATACTTGGCTCGTAGCCGTTTCAAATGGAGCCAGTAACCTTGATAGGTCCGATAGGACCGCAGTAAATGGCTGTGCTGCTTTTGACGTACTTGAAAAAAATGCGGTAGCTGCTCTATCATATAATATGCGCTATTCCATCGAGTAGGAGCTTCCTGTTTGAGACTATAGTTTTTGTCTCCCACCTTGGTAGTCTTGAACTAAATAGAATGACCAATCAGGGTAAATTTCTTTTTCTTAAGAGTCTGATGGGTTTTCCAATAGCTGAGGCTCTAGAAGAAACATGTATGGCCGCAATATCCTGTTGGAAAAAGTCCACAAGAACATTCTCCTACAGATTTATGTAGTCTTGAAAGTTCAAACGCTCGGAAATTTTGCAAATTAAGGTTCGATTGTGTTAGCTAAATGCAGCCCATAACATTAACGATCCGCCAACAAAGTTTCGCTTTGTGGAGTATTGTTCAGGCTGCCGAATGTCATGCCAGTAATAATTAAAATTATCAGGGCCATTTAAATGTAATTTTTTCACATCCATCTGAAAAAGACATTTCCTTTTTCGAATTTTCCGACCAGGACATGTGTTGCTTCGCAAACTCTAGCCGAGCCACTTTGTGACCGTTAGATAGAGCCGGCTTAGACTCAATTTTCTTCTCTTTTAGCTGGTTGCCAGTTGCCAAAATTTGCTGAACACGTCGTTCTGTTATCGGAAGGTCTAATTCTTTAACAGTTTTAGAAGCCGCGGCTTTTCCCCGTGGGGACACCTTTTGATTATTCGAATTTTTTCTGTTTTTGTAATTTTCTTTCAACATTATTCACAGCAGTTGGAGTGCGTAGCCTTTCATTGAATTTCGATGATACGTCTTAACTCTAGACTTATTTATTTATATTTTTTTTTTGATATGACATTAATTCATTTTCATAGGAAAACTTTAAAACCTCTTTTAGAAAAGACATGACAATTATAAAGTGTTGTGTAAAATGTTATAAAATATGTAAGTATGACTGGTGTGGGCTTGAGGAATGAAGGACAAATGAAGATGTACGGTCCAGAGGATGTAACCTTTTCAGCCTTCGCCTATAGGTGTTAGCCAGATTAGATGCAAGAGGGTTTGGATGCGCAGTCAGTCTATCCGCGTATCTGGAGTTACGGCGCCCCATGAGTTCAGCGACTGAAAGCATTTATAATGATGAACTATATTTTGGCCCAGCATCCGAAAGAATGCAGGTATGTCTGCAGTGTAGCAAAGGCTTCTTGCGCTGATATATCTCGCGACAGGATAGCGGTGTCATCTGCGTAGGTTTCTATTAGAGTTCCATCGGCAGTTGTCATACTAGACAAAGTTGGCATATCTGCCGTGAACAGGAGCGTAAAGTGTTGGGCCAAGAACACTAGTCTGTGGGAATCCAGCTCTGATTGGTCTAGCCGAGGATAATGCCTATTGTTGTTTTGTCATGCGGAAGGGAAAATACCTTTATTTTTAATTTATATTTGAATTTAAAAACATAATTTTATTTATGTTGTTTGGATTGATAAATTAAATTTAATTAATTAAAGTATAATAAAGAAAAAGGGCTATATTGTGATGCTTTGTCAAATTTGTTATTGTTATTGTTGAAATTTGTGTTTTCAGTGCTGACTTTAATGATTCCCTCAGGTCAAACGAAATGTATATGCGCTGCGTAATACGCAGAATATATATGCAAAAACTTAAGTGATTCAAGAGTGTCTTCGGCTTTGCCGTGTTTTAACACTCCGTTTTACGACTTATAGCATACGGCACTCAGCGCAATGAAACTTCAATTAAATTTAATGCAGAAAACTAAAATTTTCGAAATACCATACACATGGCTGGTAAATATCTTCTGCGCCGGCACCTGACTTTTCGCTTCGTTTTATTTTTGCCAGTTCGCGCCTGTATGAAGTACGAAGAGAATTTACTTTTTTTTTTTGACAACGTCAATTGTGGCGTTTTCGTCGATTTCTTTATATTTGAATAATAAATCATCCCAAGATTTGTTGCGCAAATTTTTATTTTTATAGTTTTCGCTATTGTTTTGCCACAACAAAGCCCGGTTCATTTTGCAAACAATCAATAAACTCTTTTAGAAATTTCCTGTTCATTTTGGCACGTGTTGATTCTCCGAAATGTTTCTAGAAATGATGTTCGTACGAACACTCGAATCCTTTGTCGAACATGTTTGCACGACCACGCGTAGGATAGAAACATTTCTACAATAGTTTTGCGCGAACTCGGTCGGCGAACAAAAAATTCGTGCGAACACCGCTATCCACATTCGAACATTTGACGAACACAACATGTTCGTGTAACAAATTCGACTGTGGATACATCGCTTGAAAATAAATGAGACACAGCGCGCACTAATATTGATACATTTTTTTCTCATTGAAAAGTGGTTAAATGGAGGATTTTGGTATATTCCCACCCCCGTCTAAAAATTTAACTTTTAAAAAAAGAAGTCAATAATTTTCGAATAAAAAATTAATGAAATATTTTATTGATTCAAAATTAAGAAAATACATACAAACATTCAAAAATGAATAACAAAAATTATAAAAAATCTTTCAGCAAGTTATATACAGATTTAAATAAAGTCGACTTGCCTTTTTTGGGAAGTTGTCTCTGACCAGTTATAAATGGATTTGAGCGTAATAGTACTGTGTTAATAATATCCGTGGCATCTTTCGACTGTGATTGAAAATGGGAAACCAGGGTATAATGGTTTTGTTAAATGTATGTATGTAACAATCAAAGGAAGCGTGGCAGACCCATAAAGTATATGTCCCAGAGTCGTTTATTTTTGTGGTTGCTGGTCTGCCATATTGACTAACAAACGTTGAGAGTGAATTGAATTCCAACCGGCGCATACAATTGTCTGAACGTAACTACTTCGCATTCTCTGATCACGCATCGATCTACTTCTTTTTACACGCCAAGCTGGACTACACTCGGCGACAGCGCGACAACGCCGTCGCCTCACTCGTACAGTACCTAGGCGCCAGTCATATTCTACGTTGTAGTCAAATTCTAGAATCATTTCTATTATCCCAAACTCATTGCACAGCTTGGTCTGGCAAGCACAGTGGTCAAACTATGTTCATAATGTGACAGACACGTACAGTGTCCAAAATACGTCCATTATGCGACATATATATATTCTTGATCAGGGTGACGAACTATGTCGATTTAGCCCTGTCTGTCTGTCCGTCTGTCCGTATGTATGAACGCGTCGATCTCAGAACATATAAGAGCTAGAGTCTTGAATTTTTTTTTGGAAGTCCCTGTATAGCAGGCGCAGATCAAGTTTATTTAAAAAATTTGATAACTATTGATCTGTTACACAAGTACACTGCAGTTGTAACAGCCTCTGTCCACAAAAACTCTTCAAGCTTTGCATGGATAAGTAGACTTTTTGCCGTTTTTTTTTGTTTTTTTTCTGAAATGTATAGGAGATCGTCAATTGAATTTTTAGCAAATCTGGTAAACTCCTTGTTCACATACTCCGTGCCATTAAGCCTTTATTTTCTTGCCTGTGTGGCATTCTGCAAAGCTTTTAAACATCTTGAACTTTAAAAAACTTCATTTTTTGCGTTCATTATGTAGACAAATATCTTGTGTGAGTTATGAGTAACATGTGCACTTTTTTCAGCACAGTTTTAAATAGGTGTTAATGAGTTACAAAAAATTATCCAAATAAAATAAATTATTTATTATATGAAACCAAAAATTTTTTTTAAAAACTTAAACGTAGAATTAATTAAAATTAAATAACTAAAACAACTCGTCAATTTCCCAAAACAATATTATTGGCACAAGTAGTATTTTATCGTTATATTTTTAACAATTTGACCGATTAGGCAACATTGTTTTGGCAAAATCCCCATCTGTTATATTCCGTTATTTAAAACTTAGCACATTTGCATTCCAATTAAAAAAAAATTGTGAGAATTGAGCTTATTTTTGGACTTTTCTTAAAAATGGCACCCAAACAAAAAGAAACATCAGTAGCTCAGAGGAAAATTATCCTGTATTTGCACGATCAAGGCAAATCTTATGCAGAAATTGGAGAGATAATGGAAAGAACCCGATTTACGATTCGAAGCATCGTGCAGCGCTTCAAAGGAGCCCGAAACCTGGAAAGTTCGAAACACACAGGCCGACCAAAGTTGTTGAACAGCCCTGAATGCAGGGAAATCGTTCGAAAGGTGAAAAAGAATCCAAAAATATCATCAACACTGATTGCTGCTGAAGTTAAAAAAGAAATGGGGAAGGATGTGCACCCGATTACGGTACGAAGAGTACTGCATGAGGCCAAATACAAAGCACGTGTTGGCTAGACGAAAAGCCTGTATCACAGATGTTAATATAAAAAAGCGTTTGGACTACGCTAAGGAATACATTGTAGAAAGCCAGCTGATTACTGGAATCAAGTGATGTTCTCAGATGAGGAAACCGAAATTTAATATATTTCGATCGGACGGGCGCCAAACTGTTTGGAGAAAGCCGAATACTGCATTCGACAAAAACAACATTACGCCAACAGTTAAACATGGTGGTGGTGGGGTGATGGTCTGGGGTTGCATGTCTGCTGCGGGTGTGGGCGAGTTAACAGTATTTGTAGACAGTATTATGGACAAACATTTGTACTTAATTATTTTGAAGGATAACCTCAGAAAAAGTGCCGAAAAGCTACAACTTCTACCAAGCTCGTTCACATTCCAACATGACAACGACCCCAAGCATTCTGCACCCATATCGTTAAGATGTGGCTTGCGCATATCACACCGTCCATGTGCTACCGCACCCACCACAGTCTCCAGATCATAATCCAATTGAGCACTTGCGGGAAGAATTGGATAGACGCATTACCAAACGGGCTATTTCAAAAAAAGCTGACTTAAAGCAAGCTCTAACTGAAGAATGGCAACAAATCGGGGAAGAAATTGCAAAAAAATTAGTTAATTCGATGCCAAACCGCTTATCAGCCGTAATAAAAGCTAAAGGCCTAAGCACAAAATATTAATTATAATTTTTAGTTATTTTCTTAGATCATGGTTTTATATTTTTGTAAGTTTTTTCTTAACTGTGCTAATAATTTTGTTCAGGGAAATTGACGAATTGTTTTAGTTATTTAATTTTAATAAATTCTACGTTTAAGTTTTCAAAAAAAAATTTTTGGTTTCATACAATAAATACCCTATTCTATTTGGATAATTTTTTGTTTTATCAAAAAATCTTTTAAAAAGACTTAAAAAGTAGCTATCAAGTTTAAAAAGCTTGCTGTGCCAATAATTTTGTTCATTTTAACAAAAACTTACACTGTCACTTGCATTAATTAAGTTCACGTCATTTTCTTTAGCATTAATGCCCACGTTGTGCAAAATATTAGACTCGTCTGTACAAATAATTGTGTATGGTGTACAACGTGTAAAATAAGAGACAAATATTCTACTGTACGAAGAGTACAACTATTACTGTCAGTCACTCTAAGTGAGCACAGTAAAAATGTTGTACTCGATTCTTTCTAGCTACTTGAATATACTGCACAGCAAGGAATGAGTACAGTATTTTGTTGGAAATGATTACATTCATGCAGACCTCTACTATCCAACGAGAACAAACATTTTGTACAACTAAGTGTTCATGCAAAATGGAATGTATTGAAGTGGAGCTAATGTGCATGAATGCCTCTATCTCACGACATGCTCCACCAGACGTAAGTCCTGCGAGTGCTCCTAATGCTGATAAAATGCCGACCAATTGCAAGAAGCCTCCAATCTTGGTTATACTAATGACTCCGAAAAGGAACTAATATATTTTTAGCATTTGAAAGCAATTCACTTGTCGACGCCATACGCGCTTTTTGAATTGCACTATCAATGTCATGGGGTCTCTTCATCGTCTACACTTTGGAAGCTGCTTTCACAATCTGAGTGAATTTTCTCCGTTTTGC
>JAWNPC010000859.1:0-32455 GCA_035045365.1 Drosophila leonis
TCTGCTTACGATGTCTAAAACGGCTTGTACTGCTCGATAACTGGAAGAAAAATAAATTTATATAAATAAAAATTGTTCAAGCTGAGTAACAATTGTCTACTACATATACAAATTGTACTTAACTGAATTTTGTCTGACGTCCGTGCTCGGATACAGATGATGAGACATGGTCAGCATTCTCCCTCAGTCAACCTGTAAATAAAGAAAGAAAAGAACAAAAAAAATCGTTAATTAAATGCACACTCAAATATACACAAAACTCACATACCTCATACTGCTGAATCTAAGCACAGATCTGGCCCTCTAGAAACCAGGAAAAATAATTAAATAAAAATTAAATAAATAAATAAAAATAATTAAATAAATAAATAAATAAAAATAAATAAATAAAGTAAAATAAATTAATTAAATAATATAAATTATTAAAAACCTTTAAAATAAATAAATAAAAAAAATTAATTAATTAAAATAAACAAATGAACATAAGCAAATAAATAAATTAAAATAAATAAATATAGAAAAATATACAAATAAAAATAAATTAATTAATTAAAATAATATTAATAATAAATAAATAAATAGAAACAAATAAATACAAATAAAAACAAATAAACAACGACTATTACACACACAACTAAAATCAACACAAATTAATACACACATACTTACCGTATCACTGACTCCGGCCCTGGCCTCAACAGCTGAACCTCAGCCAAATAAAACCTAGAAAAAAAGAAAAGCATTCAAATTACATACACAATCAATACAAACGCACATACATACCTGCTCAACTGAGTCCGGTCTGGATCAGTTCGTTCACCCCAACAGCTGATCTACAAATACACTTACCTGCACAACTTGAATCAACGGCTGCTGCACTGGCGCTTCCTCAAGCGAATGCCTATGTAGATGACCAGAACCACGGAAAACCTGCAAATAAAATCAAAATTAGAGTAATCAAACAAAATATTAGTATATATCATAGTAAAAATTTTTAATTATAACTCATACTTAACTTTAGCTTAAGATCCTCCTAAGAAGATGACAAGACAACGTCCTTTATATTCCTCCATCCTAGTACCCTTTTAGATTTTAATACATACATACATATATAAATTTGTACATCTATGTAATACTTACTTTAGTTTAAGATCCTCCTAGGAAGACGATAAGACAACGTCTTCAATCTTCCATCCTTTTATTGCAATTGTTAATCGACCTGAAATTAGAAAATGTCATTAATAATGTAAATATGAACCGTTTATCGGCACAATGCAAGTAGTTTAAACAGCTCAACTAGAGTAAGTTTTGTTAAATATCTGCCTCTGTCATGTTGACATTAAGGCGCTAAGTAAAATTCATGAAGGTGCTAATGAAAAGTACCAATGGAATTTAATAAAGAATAATACCCTAAATATTTCCCCCCCTCTTCGGGTAGCTGCTGGGCAGCTGCTAAGAATGAGAAGGGAAATTTGTGGGCATTAATAGGATGACCACTGAGGCACACAAACTGAAAGGCAACGACTTACTGACAACAGCAACAACTACAGCAACTACAATGAAAACAACAACAAATACAACAACAACAACTACAACATCAACATCAGCATCAACATCAACCAACTCCAAAAGCGCTGCGATGGTGCAAAGGTGGATCAGCAAAATGCCACCTTTGCTACCACATGAGCTGCCAAATGCAACAACAACAACAGCAACTACAACCGCAACTACAACAGCAACTACAAATGCAAAGGCAGCTCAATCGCCGCTAAAACGGAGGAGTGCCGCGCTAGATGATGATGACGTAGATGATCCTGTGCTGAAGAGCTTCTACAGCAATTTGCAGCAATTCAAATACAAATTTGCTAATGAATTGCAGCTCGAGGCACGACAGCAACTACAGCAAAATGAACAACAACAGCAAATACAGCAAAATGTACAACAACAACAGCAAATACAACAAATTTTACAACAACAACGACAAAAGCAACAACTAACAAAAATACCTCCATTATTCATGCCCATGGTGCCGCTGCTAGATAAACTACAGCTAAATCCAGCAGTCAAGGGATTCTCTACCAAAGCACCTGCCAATTCTAGCGAAGGGCTGCGTATCCTGTGTGAGGACATGGAAACGTATAATGCTATTTTGTCTTCCCTTGAGGAAGACGCAATACATTTACATACCCACCAGATGCGCGGCCTGAAGGGCTATAGAGTTGTGGTGAAGCAACTTCACCATTCCACGCCATGCGAATGGCTGAAGGAAAAACTTGGTGAAGTTTGCTTCACTACACGCTTCATTCGCTTTATGACGCACCGATTTTCAAAGAAGCCCTTGACCATATTCGAAGTTGAGCTGCCGACAATGGCTCACGGCAGCCACGAGAAGATTCTGGAGCTGAAAGTGCTGAGTGGCCAAAATGTGAGGAGGCAGCCCACGCCGGTCCATCCCTCACAATGCCACCGCTGCCAGGCATTCGGCCACACTAAGAACTACTGCCGACGCCCTTATCGCTGCATGAAGTGTGGAGGCGAGCATCCCCCAACGGCTTGCACAAAGCCGAGGGATGCCCCAGCTACGTGTTGCAACTGCAAAGGGGCACACGTCAGCTGCTTTAAAGGCTGCCCTGCCTTTAAGGCAGCTAGAAGCAAGCTCCTTTCAGTATGAGCAATCCCACTTATAAAAAGGAAGGGGGGGGGGGGGGGGGGGGGGTATAAAAAGCAGCAACAAATTCGCGAACAGCAACAACAAAAAAACAGCAAGAACAGCAGCAACGAGCAAGTACAGCAAGGCAGTCAATGGAAAACTCAGCAAATGAAAAGAAGAAAAATGAAGCGAGGCGGGCTGCAAATAAAGAAGAAGAAGCGAAAACAACAACAGCAAGAAAGGTTGTTGCAGCCACAACAACTAAGAAAACAGCCAATAATGCCAGTGCGATGAAAAACAGTGGGCGTGCACGCAATCCGGCACAAACGCACCTGGCAAACTTCCAGACGAAACTACGTGAAGAGCAACAGAGGACAACTACGCTGACTAAAGCTCTGGAAAAAAACGTAGAGACAATCAAAATAATGGAGACCAGAATGAACCAACTAATGCTTATGATGGAACGTTTATTGGGAATTCAGCCAATCAATACAAATACAACGAATATAAATAAGAAAGACAGTAAATTACAGCAACTAAATGAACATCAGCAACAGCAACTGTCCAGTCCAGTGAACTTCAGAGCCTTTGAGTTTACGGAACTGGACAGCGAAGATGAAGATGAAGATGAAGATGAAGATGTGAACATGGCTACAAGCTGGTGCACCACCAGCTCCATAAGTTCTACAGTAGATGACATGGGACGTATTAACGGCCCCCGGACTTGACGAATTGACGACGGCCCAATTAAAAAACATGAAAATGAACAAAGAAGAAAATACAAGTTAATATTTGCTTATATAAATACAGACAGATACACTTACTTGAATAAAGAAGATCCAATGCAGCGAAGAAGGATGTATCCAGGATCGCCGCTACATGTATTTCTGCAAAGAAATGGAAATAAATATTAAATAAATGTATAACATATAACTAATAAACACACTTACCTGACGAGCTGCAACTGAAGAATGAAACAAATACAGCGATGATGTCCGTATCCAGTGCCGCCACTACATGTTTTCTGAAAGAAAATAAAATAAATGTTAATTAAATGTAAATAAATATAAGACATAATAACACAAATAACAAAACAAATAAACTTACCCACGCAAAGACGAGCTGCAACTAAAGCGATGATGTCCAAATCCAGTGTCGTCGCTAAATGTACCTGAAAAAAGAATAGAAAATACATGAAAATATAAAACAACATAAACAAAACAAAACAAAACAAATAAACAGACTTATAAACAGCATACAATGAAATGCATCAATTCAAGCGCAATCAAGCGCAGTTACTATAAGCTTTTCTGCAAAGAAAACGTAAAACAAAACAAAACAACAAATACTCACCTATAAAACGACGAACCCCAAGATCGCCGTTATATGTTCCTGCAAATAAGACGAAACTTATGTAAAACAACTATTTACATAACATCGAATATAAACACTTACATGAAGAAGAGCTGCAAATCCAGTGAAGACGGCCCGTTTCCAGTGTTGCCGCTACAAGCCCTGAAAATAAAATAAATACAAAATATGAAAACTATATTAAAAATTGTCAAGAACATCATATCTAATACATTTTTTTATATACCATTATAGTCTTCCCTTTGGTCGCCTTAGATGCCAGATGCCCGATGCCAGACGAAGCTTTTTCATACTAATCTACTGGTCCTGTGATGCCCTTAGATGACTCTTGGAGGCTGCCACTAATACCTGAAATATTAAAAAAACAGCATAAATTGATTATAAACAATATATATCAACTGCTGTATATTGCATACTTACCCTGTGCAATACGTACCTGAAGACGAGCTGCTACTGAGGGCCAATTCCGGTCCACCGATGATGCCTGCTGGTCCTGTGATGCCCTTAGATGACTCTTGGAGGCTGCCACTAATACCTGAAATATACAAAAATAGCATAAATTGATTATAAACAATATATATCAACTGCTGTATATTGCATACTTACCCTGTGCAATACGTACCTGAAGACGAGCTGCTACTGAGGGCCAATTCCGGTCCACCGATGATGCCAGCTGGTCCTGTGATGCCCTTAGATGACTCTTGGAGGCTGCCACTAATACCTGAAATATAAAAAAACAGCATAAATTGATTATAAACAATATATATCAACTGCTGTATATTGCATACTTACCCTTTGCAATACGAGCTGCCACTGAGGACCAATCCCGGTCCACCGATTATGCCTGCTGGTCCTGTGATGCCCTTAGATGACTCTTGGAGGCTGCCACTAATACCTGAAATATAAAAAATTGCATAAATTGATTATAAACAATATATATCAACTGCTGTATATTGCATACTTACCCTGTGCAATACGTACCTGAAGACGAGCTGCTACTGAGGGCCAATTCCGGTCCACCGATGATGCCTGCTGGTCCTGTGATGCCCTTGGATGCCACAAGTATCAAATAAAAATAAAAATAAAAATAACATATAATAATTATAAATAATATAAACCAACTGCCGTATATTGTATACTTACCCTGTGCAATACGTACCTGAAGACGAGCTGCTACTGAGGGCCAATTCCGGTCCACAGATGATGCCTGCTGGTCCTGTGATGCCCTTAGATGATTCTTGGAGGCTGCCACTAATACCTGAAATATAAAAAAATAGCATAAATTGATTATAAACAATATATATCAACTGCTGTATATTGCATACTTACCCTGTGCAATACGTACCTGAAGACGAGCTGCCACTGAGGACCAATCCCGGTCCACCGATGATGCCAGCTGGTCCTGTGATGCCCTTGGATGACTCTTGGAGGTGCCACTAAACCTAAATATAAAAAAACATATAAATTGATTATAAATAATATATATCAACTGCTGTATATTGTATACTTACCCTGTGCAATACGTACCTGAAGACGAGCTGCTACTGAGGGCCAATTCCGGTCCACAGATGATGCCTGCTGGTCCTGTGATGCCCTTAGATGATTCTTGGAGGCTGCCACTAATACCTGAAATATAAAAACAAGTAAGAGTACTCTAGTCGAGACTGCCCGACTAAGAGATCCCCTGAACCCTGCGAAGATACGATATTCAAGTCACTTTACGCTTCATTTATATATACATATACACAAACAACACACACACACACATGCACACGCACGCACAAGCACTTTCTCTGCTACTGCGCAGTTTACGCAGCGACTGCGCGCGGGCAGCGCTTGGGCTGCAGTATGGGCTATATTTTGGAAACTTATTTGTTGAATAGGTTTGTTTCTAGATATACTTTTGTAATCAAACTTTTACAGCGTAATAATGGCATTCATATGTATGTATTTGCCAAAGCACAAGTCTCTAGTATTTGAAATACGTTTTCAAATTTGGGGGGAAGGGGGCGTGGTATCAAAATCCAAAAATTGCAAAATGTTTGTATTCATTACACGGATACACACAGTAAATCTGAAATCTATAGCTATAACGGTATTCAAAAACGAAGAAAAGTTATCGATTTTTATCGATAATAAGGAAATGGGATGAGTTATCGAAAAAAAATGATAAACTCGTACTGCGTAGGATATACACCAGTATACATTTCAAATTTCAGATCTCTAGCTTTTGTGGTTTGCGAGATCACTGCGTTCACACGGACGGACGGACGGACAGACGGACAGACGGACATGGCTATATCGACTCAGTTTGTCGAGCTGATCAAGAATATATATACTTTATGGGGTCTGCCATGTCTCCTTCTGCCTGTTACATACATTTTCACAAAAACATTATACCCTGATTTCCCATTTTCAATGGGTTCAGGGTATAAAAAATAGCATAAATTGATTATAAACAATATATATCAACTGCTGTATATTGCATACTTACCCTGTGCAATACGTACCTGAAGACGAGCTGCTACTGAGGGCCAATTCCGGTCCACCGATGATGCCTGCTGGTCCTGTGATGCCCTTAGATGACTCTTGGAGGCTGCCACTAATACCTGAAATATAAAAAAATAGATAAATTGATTATAAACAATATATATCAACTGCTGTATATTGCATACTTACCCTGTGCAATACGTACCTGAAGACGAGCTGTACTGAGGGCCAATTCGGTCCACCGATGATGCCAGTGGTCTGTGATGCCCTTAGATGACTCTTGGAGGCTGCCACTAATACCTGAAATATAAAAAAAAAAACATAAATTGATTATAAACAATTATATCAACTGCTGTATTTGCATACATACCCTGTGCAATACGAGCTGCACTGAGGACAATCCCGGTCCACCGATTATGCCTGCTGGTCCTGTGATGCCCTTAGATGACTCTTGGAGGCTGCCACTAATACCTGAAATATAAAAAAATAGCATAAATTGATTAAAAACAATATATATCAACTGCTGTATATTGCATACTTACCCTGTGCAATACGTACCTGAAGACGAGCTGCTACTGAGGGCCAATTCCGGTCCACCGATGATGCCTGCTGGTCCTGTGATGCCCTTAGATGACTCTTGGAGGCTGCCACTAATACCTGAAATATAAAAAATAGCATAAATTGATCATAAACAATATATATCAACTGCTGTATATTGCATACTTACCCTGTGCAATACGAGCTGCCACTGAGGACCAATCCCGGTCCACCGATGATGCCTGCTGGTCCTGTGATGCCCTTGGATGCGCAAGTAGCACATAAAAATGAAAAAAAAAAACATATATTAATTATAAATAATAAAAACCAACTGCCGTATATTGTATACTTACCCTGTGCAATACGTACCTGAAGACGAGCTGCTACTGAGGGCCAATTCCGGTCCACCGATGATGCCTGGTGGTCCTGTGATGCCCTTAATATCTTGGAGGCTGCCATAATACTTGAAATATAAAAAAATAGTAATTGATTATAAACAATATATTCACTGCTGTATATTGATCTCCCTGTGCAATAGTACTGGCGAGTGTGAGGGCAATTCGGTCCACCGTGATGCCTGCTGGTCCTGTGATGCCTTAGATGACTCTTGGAGGGCCATAATACTGAATATAAAAATGTAATTGTTTCAATATTTCACTGCGTATTGTACTTCCTGTGCAATCGTCCTGAAGTGAGCTGCCACTGAGGACCAATCCCGGTCCACCGATTTGCCTGCTGGTCTGTGTGCCCTGGATGACTCTTGGAGGCGCCACTAATACTGAAATATAAAAAATAGTATTGTTATAAACATATTTCAATGCCGTATTTGATACTACCCTGTGCAATCTCTAACGAGCTGCAC
Source organism: Drosophila leonis (assembly GCA_035045365.1). Classification (NCBI taxonomy): domain Eukaryota; kingdom Metazoa; phylum Arthropoda; class Insecta; order Diptera; family Drosophilidae; genus Drosophila; species Drosophila leonis. The sequence goes on from JAWNPC010000859.1 coordinate 7,911, forward strand.
TGAGGCCAATCCCGGTCCACCGATTGCCTGCTGGTCCTGTGATGCCTTAGAGATCTTGGAGGTGCACTAATACCTGAAATATAAAAAAATAGCTAATTGATTATAAACAATATATTCACTGCTGTTTTGCACTTACCCTGTGCAATCGTCCTGAAGAGAGCTGTATGAGGGAATTCCGGTCCACCGATGATGCCTGTGGTCCTGTGTGCCCTTAGTGATTTGGAGGCTGATAATACCTGAAATATAAAAAATAGCATAATGATTAAAAATATATTCATGGTATATTGATACTTACTGTGCAATCGTCCTAGCGAGTGTATGAGGGCCAATTCCGGTCACCGTGTGCCTGCTGGTTGTGATGCCCTTAGAGACTCTTGGAGGGACTAATACTGAAATATAAAAATAGATAATTTAACATATTATCTGCGATTTGATTTCCCTGTGAATCGTGAGTGCTATGAGGCCAATCCCGGTCCACCGATGATGTGCTGGTCCTGTGATGCCCTTAGTGATCTTGGAGGTGCACTAAACCTGAAATATAAAAAAATAGATAAATTGATTATAAACAATATATATCAATGGTATTTGATTTCCCTGTGAATAGTACCTGAAGACGAGCTGTTGAGGACCAATCCGGTCACCGATATGCTGTGGTTGTGTGCCTTAGATGATTTGGAGGGCACTATACCTGAAATATAAAAAATAGATAATTATTATAAACAATATTTAGGTATTTGATACTACCCGTGACGAGCTGTGAGGACAATCCCGGTCACGTTATCCTGGGTGGGCCTGGTGTGGAGGGTAAAATAAAAAATATTTTGTTAAAAATTTCATGGTTTTGTACTACCTGTGATGCAGAGGTGGGGAATTGCACGTTGTGTGGTCTGTGATGCTTAGATCTCTGGAGGGAAACTAAATATAAAAAATAGTATGTTATAACATTTTCACTGCTGTTTTGTTCCCTGTGATCGAGCGCATGAGGAATCCCGGTCAGTTTGGGTCCTGTGTGCCTTTGGATTAAGTATCTAAAATGAAAAATATTTTTATAAATTTAACCAACTGCCGTTTTGTTCTTACCTGTGCAATCGTACCTGAAGACGAGCTGCTAGAGGGCCAATTCCGGTCCACCGATGTGCCACCTGGTCCTGTGTGCCCTTAGTGACTCTTGGAGGTGATAATACCGAAATATAAAAAAACAGCATAAATTGATTATAAACGATATATATCAACTGCTGTATATTGCATACTTACCCTGTGCAATACGTACCTGAAGACGAGCTGCTACTGAGGGCCAATTCCGGTCCACCGATGATGCCACCTGGTCCTGTGATGCCCTTAGATGACTCTTGGAGGCTGCCACTAATACCTGAAATATAAACAAGTAAGAGTGCTCTAGTCGAGACTGCTCGACTATGAGATACCCTGAACCCTGCGAAGATACGATATTCAAGTCACTTTACGCTTCATTTATATATACATATACACAAACAACACACACACACACATGCACACGCACGCACAAGCACTTTCTCTGCTACTGCGCAGTTTACGCAGCGACTGCGCGCGGGCAGCGCTTGGGTGCAGTATGGGCTATATTTTGGAAACTTATTTGTTGAATAGGTTTGTTTCTAGATAGACTTTTGTAATCAAACTTTTACAGCGTAATAATGGCATTCATATGTATGTATTTGCCAAAGCACAAGTCTCTAGTATTTGAAATACGTTTTCAAATTTGGGGGGAAGGGGGCGTGGTATCAAAATCCAAAAATTGCAAAATGTTTGTATTCATTACACGGATACACACAGTAAATCTGAAATCTATAGCTATAACGGTATTCAAAAACGAAGAAAAGTTATCGATTTTTATCGATAATAAGGAAATGGGATGAGTTATCGATTTTAAAAAAAATGATAAACTCGTACTGCGTAGGATATACACCAGTATACATTTCAAATTTCAGATCTCTAGCTTTTGTGGTTTGCGAGATCACTGCGTTCAACAAGGAAGAGGAGGAGCACGGACGGACGGACGGACAGACAGACAGACGGACATGGCTATATCGACTCAGTTTGTCGACCTGATCAAGAATATATATACTTTATGGGGTCTGCCATGTCTCCTTCTGCCTGTTACATACATTTTCACAAAAACATTATACCCTGATTTCCCATTTTCAATGGGTTCAGGGTATAAAAAATAGCATAAATTGATTATAAACAATATATATCAACTGCTGTATATTGCATACTTACCCTGTGCAATACGTACCTGAAGACGAGCTGCTACTGAGGGCCAATTCCGGTCCACCGATGATGCCTGCTGGTCCTGTGATGCCCTTAGATGACTCTTGGAGGCTGCCACTAATACCTGAAATATAAAAAAATAGCATAAATTGATTATAAACAATATATATCAACTGCTGTATATTGCATACTTACCCTGTGCAATACGTACCTGAAGACGAGCTGCTACTGAGGGCCAATTCCGGTCCACCGATGATGCCAGCTGGTCCTGTGATGCCCTTAGATGACTCTTGGAGGCTGCCACTAATACCTGAAATATAAAAAAAAACATAAATTGATTATAAACAATATATATCAACTGCTGTATATTGCATACATACCCTGTGCAATACGAGCTGCCACTGAGGACCAATCCCGGTCCACCGATTATGCCTGCTGGTCCTGTGATGCCCTTAGATGACTCTTGGAGGCTGCCACTAATACCTGAAATATAAAAAAATAGCATAAATTGATTAAAAACAATATATATCAACTGCTGTATATTGCATACTTACCCTGTGCAATACGTACCTGAAGACGAGCTGCTACTGAGGGCCAATTCCGGTCCACCGATGATGCCTGCTGGTCCTGTGATGCCCTTAGATGACTCTTGGAGGCTGCCACTAATACCTGAAATATAAAAAATAGCATAAATTGATCATAAACAATATATATCAACTGCTGTATATTGCATACTTACCCTGTGCAATACGAGCTGCCACTGAGGACCAATCCCGGTCCACCGATGATGCCTGCTGGTCCTGTGATGCCCTTGGATGCGCAAGTAGCACATAAAAATGAAAAAAAAAACATACATTAATTATAAATAATAAAAAACCAACTGCCGTATATTGTATACTTACTCTGTGCAATACGTACCTGAAGACGAGCTGCTACTGAGGGCCAATTCCGGTCCACCGATGATGCCTGGTGGTCTTGTGATGCCCTTAGATGACTCTTGGAGGCTGCCACTAATACTTGAAATATAAAAAAATAGCATAAATTGATTAAAAACAATATATATCAACTGCTGTATATTGCATACTTACCCTGTGCAATACGAGCTGCCACTGAGGACCAATCCCGGCCCACCGATGATGCCTGCTGGTCCTGTGATGCCCTTGGATGCCGCAAGTATCACATAAAAATTAAAAAATAACATATTTAATTATAAATAATTAAACCAACTGCCGTTATTGTATACTTACCCTGTGCCATATGCAAGTAACGACGAGCTGCCATTGAAGGAAGATTCAGCGATGCCAACAAATCATCATATCTGTAATTGTAAACGTATTCAATTAGATTTAAAATTCATTTAATCTCCATGTAAATTATCAATACTTATTGCTTTCTGACATGTTGCTTGTAGACAATGTATATATATGTACATATATCTATATTTAGTGTGAACTGAACTAAGATATCATTTACATTTATCGATTAATAGAGCTGCCAGATTGTTATGAGCTCCTTACACCTACACACAAAAATGCAAATGTTGCTGAAATTCAAATTTGAGAAATGTTGCCAAGAATAATGTATCGAATTCAAAGTAATAAAAGAAAACTGCTCGTGAGAAGCTGGCAGGCAAGTTGCGCAGTCGCTCGTTGCCAGAAGGAGCGAGCTGCAGCGAAAAGAAAAAAGTTTGTGTTCATTGTTGGAAAGGGGAGATAAAATGAAAGTGCAATTAAAACTTTAATTAAATAAATGAAAAATTAAAATAAATAAATGAAATTAAATAAATGAAAATAAATAAATGAAAAAAAAAATAACAAAAAATAAAAAATAAATGAAAATATAAAATAAATGAAAACACAATTTTATTGTGAAAACGAAAACGAACTATATTGAAGTGAAATTAAATGCTCTCATCTCCTAATGCGTCACCAATCTCGGTTGGAAATGACATTGACATAGCCAATAGGGCATCATATCTGATGCCAAGTGCCAGTGCTCCAGACAACGACGAGCAGATCTCGGACGAGATGCACATGCTCCCACTGATGCCATGAAGGGGGGTGAGTGCATGGTGTCTCTACTGTCCGAGTCTGACTCGGACATGTCTACAAAGCCGCTTGGTGGCTCCCCGATCGGCGAATCATCATCATTGTTTGATTCGGAGGAGGAGGATGAGGTTGAGACCCTGGTGGCGGCAACAAATACAGATGCAGACACAACAATTATAGAAAATCACATGACGCCGCATATTCTTAGTATGTATGTGAGAAAAAAAAGCGCGCCAAAAAAAGCAAAAGAGGGAATTAGAAAGCCTCTCCTGTTTCCACAAGCAACAAAAACTCTCTCCAACTACAACTACAACTGTCCTGCCAGAAACGTATATGTGCTCACACACGCACACAAACTACCAACCAACTAAAACGAATGCCGACGCACACGGCACGAAAACGAAAACGATACAATACAGCACACTTTTTCGGGACACGCTCTCACTCTCACTCTCACACGCACACTCGCCACTACAAACACTAATACCAGCGCAGGTGTGTGCATGACAACAGCCAATGAGAAATCCAAACCAAAGTGACGCAAGCTTTGGCGCCAAATTTGAATGCACAATTTGGCGCAATTGTGCAAAGAGCAAATGCCGATATACACACACACTTGTATACATCACACAAGCATACAATGACAAGTGCCCAGTTGGACGGTACTCAAAAACAAGAACAACAACAACAACAGCAGCAGCAGCAACAACAACAAGAGGCTGGAGAAATAAAACAGCAGCAAATTACACATCAAGCAGTGCTACAAACAGTGCAAAACAAAATTGTAGCATACAATAAGGGCGTCAGAAGGCAATTGCTGCCTATATACGCAGAAGTGGAGCCATATTTGAGCCTGCCACCACCATGAGCATCATGACTGACACCAACACCATACTGACAACAGCAACGGCAACAACAACAACAACAGCAACTAATATGGCAAACGGAATTAATATCCAAAGATGGCTCACGAAGGTGCCGCCATTATTGCCCCATGAGCTGCAGCTTCTACCTCAAGCAGCAGCAACAACAACAACAACAACAGCAGCAGCAGCAGCAATAACATCAACATCAACACATCCAATCATATGGCAATCACCTCTCAAAAGGAGATGCATTGCTATGGATGATGACGAGGACGACGACGACATTTATAAACAATTTAAAACACCATTTTTAAGAGAAATACGCCAAAGAGTTGTACCAAGAAGTCAGGCAGCAAAAGGTACGAAATTCTCCATAAACTAAATGAAGCATTCCACTCAACAGTAGGCGATATTGAATACACAGCCACAGCCACTACAGCATAACTCCTTTCTGCTGCATGAAGTGTGCAGGTGATTATGCATCGACCGAGTGCACCAAGCCGAGGAATGTGGCCCCTACATGCATCAACTGCAAAGGGGCTCACATTAGCTGCTACAAGGGCTGTCCTGCCTATAAAGAGGCTAGAGACAAGCTATTTGCAGTACGAGCCATTGCTGGAGTGAAGCAACAGAAGCAGCAGCAGCAGTCACTAAAGAAGCCAATTAACATCTACTCCAAAACTTCCTACAGCCGAGTTGTGCGTGGCAACGTATCTTCTGATTGCCATAGCAAAGTAGAAGGACAACAACAACATCAACAACAACAACAACAGCAGCCATTTGAAGCAGCAGCAACTACACAACATAACAACTCCAATGAAATCCATTTAAGAAGCAGACTTCAAACTCAACGAAGACTACAAGAGGAACAGAACAAAAACAAAGCAGCCAATGCTCCAACAGCAACAACAGCCAATTCCAGTCCTCTGTAAGCGGCCTTGCGCGACGCTAGAAATAGGGCCGTGCACGAATCCGGAGAGAGGCACCTGCAAAATCCAAACAACTACGAAGGATAACAGAAGATGAGAGAAGCAGCGAGAGAAGTAGGCAGGAAAGTGAGAGAGGGAGAGAAGACATTTGTCCCGAGCAGAACATTTTCCCCAGAATTTTCAGCCGTTAGAAGTAGTAACTTTTTTTTGCGATTTTTGAATAAATATATCTATACAGGATAGGAACAACAGAACACACACACAGAGCTAAGCCATGTCGTTATGACTGAGACCGTTAGGTGATGAGCTCATCCGTCTATCGTTAGATAATCTTTTCTTGATGGTGGTGAGGATATAAACGAGGTTTGCGGGAGAATTTTGGAGGGCATGGTTAATTCGGTTTTTGGCACCAATCCGGTGACATAGAAGAGGTGGTGTGCATGTCTGTGTGTTCAGCGCCTCCAGATTTAGTTACATTGGCAGTGTGTCCTGAGACGATTTAATGTTGATTTTTTGCACCAATCTTGTCCGCCAGTTTTTAAATGGACGCCTCTTCAATTCTCAAAGTGTAAAACACTTGGTTTGTGGGTGGCCACCATATAAATACATTTGTGGTGATGGAATGCCAAACTCTGGTGGGGCAATCCACGGGATGCCAAAAAGGCAAAACGCTGTTTGAGGAATCCATCAGTAAAGTTAGCCATGGGAGGACGCACTTTCCGCATGACAGAAGAGAAAGGCCATCTGCTTTGACTTTGCAGTTATGGCAGAATGGATGATGTTCCCTAATACAGTCCACTACGGACTTGGATTGGACCATTTGCCAATGATGATTGAGTGATGTGGAGGTGTGTGTAGTGCACTGCTTGAGGTCCATTGGAATGTCGCTTGTTGCCTACGAGAGCTAATATTGTACGCTTTCACGCAACGTTGGCAACGAATTCTGCACACAGAGTGAACTCGAGCGAAGTGTTGACGACCAGAAACAGACAACGAAGAGGGAAAACTGATGGTGAGCAGGTCGTTGCTGGCACACAACAGCTGTGCAAACGGATAATGATCCACGGCACCACAGAAGGAGAAGAATTTAAGGGCAGCGCAGATACTAAAGAAGGCCCTTTTACTCTGAAATAAGAATAGTAATAATTTTGAAGGAATTCACCTCCGACCAATACAGCATAAATTTTGAGACTATAAAATCTGAAGAGCGCACAGCAACTTCCCGATAAGATAGCAGAATGTAGTGGCAAGCCATTTGGTAAAAACAATTCAGAGAAGGCAGAAGCTTTCGTGATCATTGGAGGGCGATTTCCCCAAGACTCCAACCGCTGAAACGAGCTGATAATAGAGTGGAGAAGCTGAAGAACTGAGCAGCAGCACAACAACAACAAAAAACATTCTTACATAGGCCAATTCGCTAGCGAGTAAGGACACAAGACTTGTTGGAGAAGTTAAAGCGCCGGGTGAGTAGAGTTGACAATGGGCTATACAAGTCTTGCCACAGAAAGCATATTACCTGCTACTCATATTAACACTATACTCAGATTTGGCCATTTCCCTAAAAATGGAAGCATGCGGGTATTTCCATGATTCTAAAGCCTGGCAAGCACTCGGTAAGTGAATCATATCGCCCAATCAGCCTGACCTCTGGCCTGTCCAAACTCTTTGAGAAACTGTTGCTGGCAAGGCTGTTTGAGGTTGAGGATTTTGCTAAAGCGGTGCCATCCCATCAGTTTGGTTTCAGACGTGAACACGGGACGGAACAGCAACTGGCGCGAGTCACACAATTTATCTTATCTTTTACTGTGATATGCAATGCACTAGATCAAGAATAGGCAGAGCTACAGCTGGTGTACCACAAGGAAGCGTATTGGGGCCTATTCTTTATACGATCTTCTCGTCGGATATGCCACTGCCGACTTCATCCAAAATCGCCAATACTGATGCCACATGAAAATCGAATGCTGCTTTCAACATACGCTGACGACACGGTATAATGTGTGCATAAACTTGCCATCGACTGCGGCAAGAGAAAATCAGCGTTTCCTCGGCCACTTTACAAAATGGGCTAACAAATGGGCTATAAGTTTAATGAGGCAAAGACGGGCCATGTCATGTTCACACTGCGGAACCTACAGAGGGGACAAAGCGATTGGGGCAACCAATACAGTCAATGGACAAACAGTGAATGAAAAGTTCACACATTTACTGGGGGTGATCCTGGACCGGAAGCTTACGCTGCAACTGCACGTGACTCGTCTCTGTGTACGACTGAAGGCGAGAGCCATAAATTGAACTGGCTACTCGGTCGGAGCAGCCGACTGGCAAGGGACTGCAAAGTTCAGTAGTTAAACAGCTATAATGCCGATTAGCAATATGCGCTGCCAGTTTGGGGCTCCCTTGGTTGACACACAAGTAAAGCGAATCCAGACATACAAATAAATTTCGCAAGTCAGTACAGGCAACAAGGTTTACAAGAAATTCCGTTTTATATGACATGTATGGCTTAAATACAGTCGATGACGCATACCACCTGTCCAGCGGCCGATTCGCCAAGTTTGGCCAATACGTAAATAGGAAGCACGAATTTGGTTGGATCGTAGTGCCACAACGATGAATCGACCCCGATTTGGAGAGCTACAACTTCTTTTCCATTGAGCGAAGGGGTCAGAGAGAGAAAAGATGCAGACAGAGAGAGAATTAGAGAGGCTCTTCCGACACTGCTGCGCTTGGAAGAGGAAGAGTGGAGCGGCACGAAGCTGCGAGAGGGTGAGCATCAGGAAAGACGAGAGAGAGAGCGTCTGCTGCAGCCTCAAAGATTCTGTGAAACGATTATGCTTAAAACGCAGTTAAGGCATGGTCAATACCAGAAGGAGGCAGTGGCTAGATCAGGGCCAACCACTTGCCATTCAAAGAATCATAGTCCCTGTTTGTTGAGGAGCGAGAGTGGAGTCAGCAGCAGCACAAGCAGCGCAGCCAGCAGCGCAAGCAGCGCAGCCAGCAGCACAAGCAGCGCAGCAGTGACAAAGGATCAATACTACGAAGACAAGCATAACGACAGCAGTAGCGCAAGCAATGTGATCGAGTGAGAATCGGTGTGCAAATCACAGCACTGCAGCTGATGACGGCCATACAGTGTCATCATTAGCTGCAATTGCAGCAATATATCCACAGCGGCCGAGTGTGAGGCGTTGGACGAAGGGTGAAAAGTAACTTGCTGGAATGAATGGACGAGGATATGGCTGCCGAGCAACGACGAACGTTGCTACCAGCCTCATATCACCACACACGCCACAAAGACGAACGCAGCAGACACGCAGTACTACTTTGATGTACTGCTGTTTTGTTGGACAGTGGCCACAAACTAATGAGACGCAGTCGCACGTGAATATGGCACGCTCTACCAGCCGACACCTGTTGAGACGAGCTCACTGAGGCCGCAACTTGTCCAATTGACTTGGCGCCCAGGGTGGCGCTATCACGAGTTGCGCCCTAGTGACGCCTCGCCAATAAGGAGAAGAGACAATTAACCACGACAGCGCCATGGCAGGCCGGTCCGACTGGCTGTGTGCAGCGCTGCCCCGAACACGCTCTCTCGAGGCCTATACTGTTCGTCCAGACGTGGACGCCCTCCGGATGCCATTTGATGATCGTCGTTCAAATTTGGTGCATGTAAAATGAAAAAAAAAAAAACAACACATATTACAATTTGCACACAAAGCACAAGCGTACTTACCTGAAGAAGCTGCAAGCGATAAAGAGCTGCCATTGAGGCGCGATGAATGGCTGTCCTGGTCCAGTGGTATCCGTTCTCGTCGTCCAGCATGTCCAAGAAGATGGTGTGAATGATTTAGAAGTAATTTACATAATGTAATTCTAATTGATTTTAAGTTGTCCAATCTTATTTGTCAAGTGCAAATAACCCACATGTTAACTAAGTATAACCAGTATGTGAAAATTCTTGGTTAATGTCGCATGCCAAAAAATACTGTGTAATATCACTACTCGTGAGAAGCTGGCAGGCAAGTTGCGCTGTCGCTCGTTGCCAGGAAGGAGCGAGCTGCAGCGAAAAGAAAAAAAAAAAAATGGAAATAAATATTAAATAAATATAAAACATATAACTAAAAAACATATAGTGGCGGCACTGGATACGGAATATCGCTGTATTTGTTTCATTCTTCAGTTGCAGCTCGTCAGGTAACAAAACAATTAAACATACCCATAAACAGCATACAATAAAATGCATCAATTCAAGCGCAATCAAGCGCAGTCACTATAAGATTTTCTGCAAAGAAAACGTGACACAAAACAAAACAACAAATACTCACCTATATAACGACGAACTCCAAAATCGCCGTTATATGTTCCTGCAAATAAGACGAAACTTATGTAAAACAACTATTTACATAACATCGAATATAAACACTTATATGAAGAAGAGCTGCAAATCCAGTGAAGACGGCCAGTTTCCAGAGTCGCCGCTACAAGTTCCTGAAAAGATGCCAAAATTATGTAAAAATTATTTAAAAAAAAAAAAACGGAGGAGGGGGAAAGGAAAAAAAAAAAAAAAGGGGTACAAGTCCTGCAAATACAAAAAATACAAAAAATATGAAAACTATGCTAAAAATTGTTAAGAACAACATATCTAATACAATTTTTACATACCATTTTAGTCTCTTTGGTCGCCTCCAGATGCCAGATGCCAGACGAAGCTTTTTCATACAAACGAAAAACGCAAAACACCAAATTCACGCATTAATGTATATAAATATATACAAACATATACGTATATATAAACATATATATATGTATGTGTAAATGCGTGAATGCAAATACAAACATGTTTACCAATCGCAACGCAATCATGTTTATCCATCCCTGGCAGGCTGCAAGAGCCAGATGAGCTGCTGACGATGGGCCAATCCTGGTCCAACGATGGCGGCCACTGCTACAAAAAGCACCAATGCCGATCCAGACGAAGCTTTTTCATAAAACCAGTGTATGTAAACATACATATACAAACACATGTATATATATAGACATATATTTATATTTATATATGTGTGAATGCGTGAATACACATACAAGCATGTTTACTCACCCCAGGGAGGCTGCAAGGGCCAACGAGCTGCTGACGATGGGCCAATCCGGGTCCAACGATGGCGGCCACTGCTGCAAAAAACACCTATGACGATCCAGAGAGGCTGCAATTACAATAAGATAATATAAAAAGATGTAAAAGTCATGTAAATTAATATTAAGTAGTATATAACAAATTGTCAAAAATTAGTACCTACGCAGAACATGTATGTATAAGCAGACGGGCCTATTCCGGCCAAGTTACTAAGTCCACTGTATCAAAATAGTTTAAGGACAGTCCAGAGGGGACGTAACTTCTAAGTAAAGCCAAAAAATTAATGTAATTTACTGACAAATAGCTTAAAACAATTTGTCCCAATTAGCACTGAAAATGTAAACCCGTATAGACGACGAGCAACCATATAGGGTAAAAATTCGCCCTATTATGCAGTTTTCTGCTCCGATGATTCTATTGGCTGGTCCAAACACATCAACAAAACCCAACGTATATAAAAAATGTCACTAAAATATGAAAAGTAAAATTGTTAAATTTGCTTTAAATTCAAATCAATTTGCCAACACAAAAATATGTAAACAAAGCTGAAACAGCTGATCAGCCAAAGCTCTAAAAAGCTTTTTAGAACGAATGACATAGTCACCGCTAATGCGATACCTTAGCTATTAAGTAAATTGTTGTTGTATCTTAAGAAGAGAGCGCAAAGCTCCAAACAAAACAAGTGCAATTCACTTTGCTGTAACCACAAGTCCAAAAAAGTTGCTACGATAGTAATAGGTTGGCTTAATAAACGCGGCTAAACACTGCAGTGCAAGTCGACAAATAGAAGTAATGCATGCTGCAAAGGCTTCTGCCAATGCAAGAAATGGAACGCTAAATCAAATAAAAAAAAAATACAAATGCAAATGCAAACGTAAATGCCTTAGAGAAGAAAATCAGACCCACTCCTTTGTACATACCATCTGTACCACAAATCCTGCCCTTCTTGCAGGGCATGAATAATCTAATTGGAGAAAACAATTATTACACCAAGCCAATAGCAGGGCATGGTTTGCGTGTGCAGTGCTTGGATATAGACTCATATCGCAAGCTGGTGCACTACTTTAGAGAAAACAACCTTGAATCGCACACTTATCAACTCAAGGCTGACAAAGGATATAGATTTGTTATCCGATATCTACACCATTCCACTCCTGAAAGTTGGCTACGCCAAAAACTCGAAAAACTGGGACACAAAGTCCGGTACGTAAGCGTAATAACTCGACTTATTTGAGGTCGAGATTGACGCTGAAGCCAATAATAGCAATATCCTCAATTTGTGAGGGCAAAACGTTAAGATAAAACGCCCACTACGTAACGCAGACGCAGTCCAGTGTCATCGCTGCCAAAAATTTGGACACACCAAAAATTATTGCAGTAGACCATTTGTTTGCGTAAAATGCGCTGGCAATCACCCATCGACGGCCTGTCCAAAAACAAAAGATGATTGCCAGCCAGCAAAGTGTGCAAACTGTCATGGTGAGCATGCAGCAAGCTACAAAGGCTGCAAAGCTTTTAAGGATGCATACAAGTTAAAAGAATCGTTTGGCATGCAACAGACAAATAAATTTGTGACGATTTTCTTACGCAGCCGTGACAATCCAACATCAGCTGTGCACCGTACAAACGTACAAGCAATGCAACAACAACAGCAACAGCGTCAACAGCAACAGCTACAGCAATGGCAGCCAATAAACGGACATTTCAGCTCTGCTGACGTCCTTATAAAAGGCATCAGAGCTGACCAGCAAAAGAAGCAACAGCAGCAATAACGCCAAAAACAGCAGCAACAGCGGCGTCAAAAAGAGCAGCAACTACAGCGTAAGCAACAGCTACTACAGCATCGGCAGCAGCAACAGCGCCAGCAACAACAACATCATACTAATCCAACTGACACTGAATATGATGAAAATAGCGACAGCGATGCTGATATTGCAAATAGCAAACAAACACATATGCGCAACAAAAGTCGTAAGCTCGACCTCTTAATTGACCTTATGATAAAGGAAAGAAGGAGACCAGTAACTGTCAATGCCGATACTACAATTCTAGCAAGCGTAGAATCAAAGCTTGATAGACTGCTTGACGTAATGGCAACCCTCACTACATGCTTAATGGCAAATCAATCGGCAAATATGAATCAAAATGTATAATTCTGCCACTACTCAAACAACATTAACCATTCTGATACCAGTAAATGCAAATACAAATGCAAATGCAAATAATAGCCCAGAAAGTAAACTAAAAATCCTAGTATGGAATGCTGGTGGCCTGCGAAATAAAATAGATTATTTAAAAATATATACGCAAGCAAATAAAATTGACACTAAGTTGATTTCCGAAATGCACTTTATTAATAACAACGCAATATAAGCGGTAGATGCCTGTGCTGCCACAAATTCCTTTACAGATGCCAGAGCCGGCGCGAACTTCAGTGCCTGTGCCGCCACAAACTCCTATCGAGATGCCACCACTAACTCCACCGACGAAATGAACGGCCTGCCAGTTCCCGACTAAATATTCTGGAAAAGAAGAAAAAACACATTAGTTAGTTAAATTTCACATAATTCAACTTAAATTCTTATTGATTTGCCTTTTTTTAAACTCATACTACACACAACACTATTGCAAATTCACACAACACTGCCACTATTTTGCTAAATGTTAGCAAAACTAACCAATCGAGCACAACATGTAAAACTTAACATAGCTGTCGTAAGAAAATTACTGTAAAAGTCCTTCATGGACTAAAAGTCAATAAAAATAATTAAATCCTCTCATTGAGACTTGGACGGTTGCTGGGTGCACTCGAGCGGCCGCCCCACAGCCACAACACACGTCTCAGTCAGAAACAAGTAAGAGTGCTCTAGTCGAGACTGCGCGACTAAGAGATACCCTGAACCCTGCGAAGATGCGATATTCAAATCATTTTACGCTTCTTTTATATATACATATACACAAACAACACATACACACACACATGCACACGCACTCACAAGCACTTTCTCTGCTACTGCGCAGTTTACGCAGCGACTGCGCGCGGGCAGCGCTTGGGCTGCAGTATGGGCTATATTTTAAAAATTTATTTGTTGAATAGGTTTGCTTCTAGATGGACTTTCGTAATCAAACTTTTACAGCGTAATAATGCCATTCATATGTATGTATTTGCCAAAGCACAAGTCTCTAGTATTTGAAATACGTTTTTTTCAAATTTGGGGGGAAGGGGGCGTGGTATCTAAAATCCAAAAACTGCAAAATATTTGTATTCATTACACGGATACACACAGTAAATTTGAAATCTATAGCTATAACGGTATTCAAAAACGAAGAAAAGTTATCGATTTTTATCGATAATAAGGAAATGGGATGAGTTATCGAAAAAAAAATGATAAACTCGTACTGCGTAGGATATACACGAGTATACATTTCAAATTTCAGATCTCTAGCTTTTGTGGTTTGCGAGATCGCTGCGTTGACACGGACGGACGGACGGACAGACGGACATGGCTATATCGACTCAGTTTGTCGAGCTGATCAAGAATATATATACTTTATGGGGTCTGCCATGTCTCCTTCTGCCTGTTACATACATTTTCACAAAAACATTATACCCTGATTTCCCATTTTCAATGGGTTCAGGGTTTAATAAAAAAAGAGTTTCTACGATAATAATAGGTTGGCTTAATTGAGCGGAGTAAAAATGGGAAGTGGTGCAAATTAAAATTGGACTCTGACAATTTTATAAAATGAAATAAAAGGAAGCGGACATTTTTAAATTTAATTTAAAAATAAATAAATAAAATTAAATAATTTTAAAAATGCAAATAAATTAAATAAAACAAGTAAGAAACCTCTAATCGGGGGTACCTGACTAGGAGATCCCCTGAACCCCGTCCGATCTGCATTTTTAAATATATTCCGTATCTTTTATACATTACAAACTTATACAGAACTTAATTAAATTGCCAATCTTGCACTTTCCCAATCAAATAGCATGTTTGTCAAAAACGTAGTTTTTTTTTTAAATAATAGTAATAATAATTTAATAAAAGAAAATAAAGAAAAAATTAAGAAAATACGACATTTCCGCAGCTGGAGTCGAACCAACATCACCTGACCTCCACCGCCATTGTGTGTGTGAAAAAAATACAATTAAAAATATTTGACATCGGCGGGGTTTGAACCCAGACCAGCAAGGCACGTCGTGCCTCGCTTCTATCAACAATAGCAAATTCGAAACTAAAGGCAGCTAAGAATTATAACAAAATTCAAGCAGTCAGCTGTTATTGTTGTGATTCTTAGAACAGACAAGAATACTCGCATTCGAATGTCTCAATGTATGTGTGCACATGTATAGAAAAAATTAAAACGGGGGTGGGTTTCTGGTCACATGTTGCAATTGACAAAACGTTTTGTTTAATTACTTCTGTGATACCTAATGTATATGTATAATGTAATGTATAATCTACATATTATATTGAATATTTTTCAGTTGTTTAAAATCGCAAACTCATTCACATATTGGCTATATTTGCAACTAACCTTCAATTTGAAAATTTTTGTAAAATTTTGAACTAATATCCAAAATATAACAAAAACCGAAATTGTATAAAATATAAAGGAAACTAAATGAAAAATTTGGAGACTCTAGCTTCAAAGATGTACGAGATATAATTTATTAACTTCATTTCGATATGGTTTTTAATCGAAAACAAAAGAACGGAAAAAGTTATCGATTTTTTAAAACAAACTCGATATGCGCGTGCTATACAGGGACTTCAAGTCTCTAGCTCTTATATGTTCTGAGATCGACGCGTTCATACATACGGACAGACGGACAGACGGACAGACAGACAGACGGACAGGGCTAAATCGACTCAGCTCGTCTCCCTGATCAAGAATATATATACTTTATGGGGTCTGCCACGCCCCCTTCTGCCTGTTACATACATTTGACAGCTTAACAAAACCATTATACCCTGATTTCCCATTTTCAATAGGTTCAGGGAATAATAAGTTAAAAAATGAAATTAAATAAAATAAAAATGAAATTTAACGCAAGTAAATAAAAATGCAATTAAATGCAAATAAATGCAACTACAGCACCATGAAAAAAATGAAAACGCAACTAAAAGAAATTAAATAAAAATGAATTTAAATGCAATTAAATAAATTAAAATTCAATTAAAATAAACAAAAAACGAAATTAAATGCAATTAATTAAAAAATAAAAATCAATTAAATAAAATAAATTTAAAAAATTTTTTTTTTATTATTTGTGCAAGTAAATAACATTAATTTAAAAATGTTATAAATGTGTGAAACATGAACAATTGACAATTAAAGACAATTAAAGACATTTAATATTCAATACAACAACACAAAGCAAGATAAAATGCCAAAGAAGAACAACGCAAAGAGAAGGAAGAACAAAGCCAAGCCGGCTGCCCAGGCAACAGCGAAGATCCAAGCCACGGACGAAATGGACAGCTCAGCCGAACTGGAGCAGCGGCTGGACATTCTTCCTAAATTGTGCGACCCTGATGCATTAAGTGTCCAGGAGAGGGATTCTTTGGATTGTGCTGCCAATTACATGAGCGGTGAGTACTCTGATTCACATACATATATGTACGCTCATAAAGCAACCAAAAAGTGCCGCGATGGTGCAAAGATGGATCAACAAAGTGCCACCTTTGGTACAACATGAGCTGCCAAATGCAACAACAACAACAACAACAGCAACTACAAATGCAAAGGCAGCTCAATCGCCGCTAAAACGGAGGAGTGCCGCGCTAGATGATGATGACGTAGATGATGCCATGCTGAAGAGCTTCTTCAGCAATACGCAGCAATTCAAAAGCAAATTTGCTAATGAATTGCAGCTCGAGGCACGACAGCAACAACAGCAACTACAGCAAAATTAACAACAGCAACTACAACAACAACAACAGCAACTACAATTACAACCTAATGCAACAACTATGCAACAACAACAACTACAACAAATTGTACAAAAACAACAACAACAACAACAACAAATACAACAAATTTTACAAAGCACCTGCCAATTCTAGCGAAGGGCTGCGTATCCTGTGTGAGGACATGGAAACGTATAATGCTATTCTGTCTTCCCTTGAGGAAGACGGAATACATTTACATACCCACCAGATGCGCAGCCTGAAGGGCTATAAAGTTGTGGTGAAGCAACTTCACCATTCCACGCCATGCGAATGGCTGAAGGAAAAACTTGGTGAAGTTGGCTTCACCACACGTTTCATTCGCGTCATGACGCACCGATTTTCAAAGAAGCGCTTGAACATATTCGAAGTTGAAAGTGCTGAGTGGCCAAAATGTGAGGAGGCAGGCCAAGCCGGTCGATCTCTCACAATGCCACCGCTGCCAGGCATTCGGCCACACTAAGAACTACTGCCGACGCCCTTATCGCTGCATGAAGTGTGGAGGCGAGCATCCCTCAACGGCCTGCACAAAGCCGAGGAATGCCCCAGCTACGTGTTGCAACTGCAAAGGGGCACACGTCAGCTGCTTTAAAGGCTGCCCTGCCTTTAAGGCAGCTATAAGCAAGCTCCTTTCAGTACGAGCAATCCCACTTATAAGAAAGCAGCAGCAAATACGTGAACAGCAACAACAACAAAAGCAACAACGACGAGCAAGTACAGCAAGGCAGCCAATGGAAAGCTCAGCGAATGAAAAGAAGAAGAATGAAGCGAGGCACGCCGCAAATAAAAAAGAAGAAGCAAAAACAACAACAGCAAGAAAGGTTGTTGCAGCCACAACAACTAAGAAAACAGCCAATAATGCCAGTGCGATGAAAAACAGTGGGCGTGCACGCAATCCGGCACAAACGCACCTGGCAAACTTCCAGACGAAACTACGTGAAGAGCAACAGAAGATAACTGCGCTGACTAAAGCTCTGGAAAAAAGCATAGAGACAATCAAAATAATGGAGACCAGAATGAACCAACCAATGCTTATGATGGAACGTTTATTGGGAATTTAGCCAATCAATACAAATACAACAAACATAAATAAGAAAGACAGTAAATTACAGCAACTAAATCAACATCAACAACAACAACTGCCTAGTCCAGTGAACTTCAGAGCATTTGAGTTTACGGAACTGGACAGCGAAGATGAAGATGAAGATGAAGATGAAGATGTGAACATGGCTACAAGCTGGTGCACCACCAGCTCTATAAGTTCTACAGTAGATGACATGGGACGTATTAACGGCCCCCCGGACTTGACGAATTGACGACGACCCAATTAAAAAACATGAAAATGAACAAAAAAGAAGAAAATACAAATTAATATTTGCCTATATAAATACTACTATATATACAAATAAACACTTACTTGAACAAAGAAGATCCAATACAGTGAAAAAGAATGTATCCAGGATCGCCGCTACATGTTTTTCTGCAAAGAAATGGAAATAAATATTAAATAAATGTAGAACATATAACTAATAAACACACTTACCTGACGAGCTGCAAATGAAGAATGAAACAAATCCAGCGATGATGACCGTATCCAGTACCGCCACTACATGTTTTCTGAAAGAAAATAAAATAAATGTTAAATAAATGTAAATAAATGTAAACATAATAACACAAATAACAAAACAAATAAACTTACCCACACAAAGACGAGCTGCAACTAAAGCGATGATGTCCAAATCCAGTGTCGTCGCTAAATGTACCTGAAAAAAGAGTAGAAAATACATGAAAATATAAAACAACATAAGCAAAACAAAACAAAACAAATAAACATACCCACCCATAAACAGCATACAATAAAATGCATCAATTCAAGCGCAATCAAGCGCAGTCACTATAAGATTTTCTGCAAAGAAAACGTAAAACAAAACAACAAATGCTCACCTATATAACGACGAACTCCAAAATCGCCGTTATATGTTCCTGCAAATAAGACGAAACTTATGTAAAACAACTATTTACAAAACATCGACTATAAACACTTACATGAAGAAGAGCTGCAAATCCAGTGAAGACGGCCCGTTTCCAGAGTCGCCGCTACAAGTTCCTGAAAAGATGCCAAAACTTATGTAAAACATCATACATAACATCAACATCAACACTCACCTACACGCAGCGTACAGCGATGAGCTGCACTCGCAAATCCACGCAGCGCTGCTCCAATACAGCGAAGATGCTCAACAGTGTTGCCGCTACAAGACCTAAAAATACAAAAAATACAAAAAATACAAAAAATATGAAAAGTATGCTAAAAATTGTTAAGAACAACATATCTAATACAATTTTTACATACCATTTTAGTCCCTTTGGTCGCCTCCAGATGCCAGATGCCAGACGAAGTTTTTTCATACAAACGAAAAACGCAAAACACCAAATTCACGCATTAATGTATATAAATATGTATACAAACATATACGTATATATATAGACATATATATATGTATGTGTAAATGCGTGAATGCAAATACAAACATGTTTACCAGTCGCAACGCAAGCATGTTTATCCATCCCTGGCAGGCTGCAAGAGCCAGATGAGCTGCTGACGATGGGCCAATCCCGGTCCAACGATAGCGGCCACTGCTACAAAAAGCACCAATGCCGATCCAGACGAAGCTTTTTCATAAAACCAGTGTATGTAAACATACATACATATACAAACACGTGTATATATATAGACATATATATATATGTGTGTGAATGCGTGAATACACATACAAACATGCTTGCCAATCGCAACGCAAGCTTGAACATCTACCAGACCGTACACTCCCTTTACCTATACCTCATACCTCAATATGATCTTTATTTATTAATATAGCCCACACCAGTTACTCTCACATATTTTGTATCAATTCCAAACACACACTGAATATTTGTCAATGTTTTGCCAAAAAGAGGTTTAAAAGTTTTTCTTAGAAAAATTAAACCCACATACAATAAATGATTGACATAACAAAAAAAAAACAAAAAAAAATAATGTTATTTACTGTCAAATAAACAATTTGTCCCAATTAGCACTGAAAATGTGAAACACGTATAGATGACGAGCAACCATATAGAGTCAAAACTGGCCCTATTATGCAGTTTTCTGCTCTGATGATGCTATTGGCTGGTCCAAACACATCAACAAAACCCAACGTATATAAAAAATGTCACTAAAATATTAAAAGTAAAATTGTTAAATTTGCTTTAAATTCAAATCAATTTGCCAACACAAAAATATGTAAACAAAGCTGAAACAGCTGATCAGCCAAAGCTCTAAAAAGCTTTTTAGAACAAATGATATAGTCACCGCTAGTGCGATACCCTAGCTATTAAGTAAATTATTGTTGTATCTTAAGAAGAGAGCGCAAAGCTGTAAACAAAACAAGTGCAATTCACTTTGCTGTAACCACAAGTCCAAAAAAGGTGCTACGATAGTATAAGGTTGGCTTATTAAACGCGGCTAAACACTGCAGTGCAAGTCGACAAATAGAAAAAAAACAATGCTACTGGTAATCTGACAACAGATGGCGCTAGCACCGTAAGTAATACAGCTGCAAAGGCTTCTGCCAATGCAAATGCAAAAGCAAACGCTAAATCGAATAAAAATAAAAATGCAAATGCCAATACAATTTCAAATGCGTATACACTTGCAATTGCAGATGCAATTGCAAATGCAAATGAAATTACAATTGCAGATACAAATGAAATGCAAACGCAACTTATATTACAAATAAAAATTAAAATACAAATACAGGTGCAAATGAAAATGCAAATGCAAATGCAAACGCAAATGCCTTAGAGAAGAAAATAAAGCCCACTCCCCTGTACATACCATCTGAACCACAAATCCTGCCCGTCTTGCAGGGCATGAATAATCTAATTGGAGAAAACAATTATTACACCAAGCCAATAGCAGGGCATGGTTTGCGTGTGCAGTGCTTAGATATAGATTCATATCGTAAGCTGGTGCACTACTTTAGAGAAAACAACCTTGTGTCGCACACTTATCAACTCAAGGCTGACAAAGGGTATAGATTTGTAATTAGATATCTACACCATACTACTCCGGAAAAATGGCTACGCCAGACACTTGAGGAACTGGGACACAAAGTTCGATACGTAAGTTTAATTAGGAAACGTTTCACACGTGAGGCACTCGACCTATTTGAGGTCGAGATTGACGCTGAAGCCAATAATAGCAATATCCTCAATGTGACAATGTGACAGTGACAGGAGGGCAAAAAGTTAAGATTGAACGCCCACTACGTAACGCAGACGCTGTCCAGTGTCATCGCTGATAAAAATTTTGGACAAACCAAAAATTATTGCCGTGGGCCATTCCTTTCCGTAAAATGCGGAAGCAATCATCCATCAACGGCCTGTCCAAAAACAAAAGATGATAACCAACCTGCAAAGTGTGCAAACTGTCATGGTGAGCATGAAGCAAGCTACAAAGGCTGCACAGCTTTTAAGGATGCATGCAAGTTAAAAGAATCGGTTGGCATGCAACAGACAAATAAATTTGTGACGACTTTCTTACGCAGCCGTGACAATCCAGCCTCAGCTGTACGCCAACAGACAGGTAAATTGCAACGTACAAACGTACAAGCAATGCAACAACAACAGCAACAGCGCCAACAGCAACAGCTACAGCAACGGCAGCCAATATACGGACATTTCAGCTATGCTGACGTCCTTATGAAAGGCATTAGAGCTGACCAGCCAAAGAAGCAACAGCAGCAACAACGCCAACAACAGCGCAGCAGCGGCGACAACAACAGCAGCAGCAGCAGCGTAAACAAGAGCAGCAGCAGCAGCATCAACAAGAACTGCGACGTGAACAACAGCAGCTGCAGCAGCGTCAAAAAGAGCAAAAAGAGCAGCAAAATCATACTTATCCAAGTGAAACTATGGACGAATATGATGAGAATAGCGACAGTGATGTTGATATTGCAAATAGCAAACAATCACGCATGCGCAACAAAAGTCGTAAGCACGACCTCTTAATTGACCTTATGATAAAGGAAAGAAGAATTCCAGTAACTGACAATGCCGATACTACATTTCTAGCAAGCGTGAAATCAAAGCTCAATAGACTGCTTGACGTAATCGCAACCCTTACTTCATGCCTAATGGCAAATCAATCGGCAAATATGAATCAAAATGTATAATTCTACCACTACTCAAACATCTACATTAACCATTCCGATGCCAGTAAATGCAAATACAAATGCAAATGCAAATGCAAATACAAGCCCAGAAAGTAAACTAAAAATTCTAGTATGGAATGCTGGTAGCCTGCGAAATAAAATAGATTATTTAGAAATACATACGCAAGCAAATAAAATTGACACTAACTTAATTTCCGAAATGCACTTTATTAATAACAACGCAATACTAGCGGAAGATGCCAGTGCTGCTACAAATTCCCTTACAGATGCCAGAGCCGGCGTGAACTTACGTGCCTGTGCCGCCCACAACTCCTACCCAGAAGCTAGAGCCGGCGTGAACTCTAGTGCCTGTGCCGCCATTAACTCCTATCGAGATGCCAGAGCCGGCGCCAACATTAGTGCCTGTGCCGCCATCAATCCATATCCAGATGCCAGAGCCGGCATCCGAACTCCAGTGCCTGTGCCACAACTAACGCCACCGACGACCTAGACGAGATGAACGGCCTGCCTGTTCCTGACTAAATATTCTGGAAAAGAAGAAAAAACACATTAGTTAGTTAAATTTCACAAAATTCAATTTAAATTCTTATTGTTTTGCCACTTTATAAACTTACACTACACACAACACTATTGTAAATTCACACAACACTGCCACTATTTTGCTAAATCTTAGCAAAACTAACCAATCGAGCACAACATGTAAATAACATAGCTGTCGTAAGAAAATTACTGTAATAGTCCAATACATTACCGTCTACTCTATATCACACATATATATACATCACCAAATAACATAATGCACAATTTAAAATCAAACTTATAAACTAAATAAATAAAACTGTAAACAACTAAATGCATTCATCTCTCTGCACAAACAAACAAAATTATAACAACACAAATGCATTTATCATTTTAAAACAATATATATTAACAAATTCAGCATCAGCTTAAATTAAATTAAATACAACAAGTAAGAGTGCTCTAGTTGAGACTGCTCGACTAAGAGATACCCTGAACCCTGCGAAGATGCGATATTCAAATTATTTTACGCTTCTTTTATATATATGTACATATACACAAACAACACGTACACCCACAGACACATGCACACGCACGCACAAGCACTTTCTCTGCTACTGCGCAGTTTACGTAGCGCTTGGGCTGCAGTATGGGCTATATTTTGGAAACTTATTTGTTGAATAGGTTTGCTTCTAGATGGACTTTCGTAATCAAACTTTTACAGCGTAATAATGACATTCATATGTATGTATTTGCCAAAGCACAAGTCTCTAGTATTTGAAATACGTTTTTTTCAAATTTTGGGGGAAGGGGGCGTGGTATCCAAAATCCAAAAACTGCAAAATGTTTGTATTTATTACACGGATACACACAGTAACCTGAAAGCTATAGCTATAACGGTATTCAAAAACGAAGAAAAGTTATCGATTTTTATCGATAATAAGGAAATGGGATGAGTTATCGAAAAAAAATTATAAACTCGTACTGCGTAGGATATACACGAGTATACATTTCAAATTTCAGATCTCTAGCTTTTGTGGTTTGCGAGATCGCTGCGTTGACACGGACGGACGGACGGACAGACGGACATGGCTATATCGACTCAGTTTGTCGAGCTGAATAAGAATATATATACTTTATGGGGTCTGCCATGTCTCCTTCTGCCTGTTACATACATTTTCACAAAAACATTATACCCTGATCTCCCATTTTCAATGGGTTCAGGGTATAAAAATACTCAAATATTACTTAACTCATATTATATAATGCTAAATTGGAAAACAAACTTACTTACTAAATACAATTCAATACAATATCACTTTACATTACATGCTTATAATACATTCTTATTTCAAATCATTAACCTAAACACTATCTGCTGCCTGGCATCGAATCCAGTAAGCTGACACACAGTCTTACATACACAAAATTCACATACCTCATACTGCTGAATCTAAGCACAGATCTGGCCCTCTAGAAACCTGGAAAAATAATTAAATAAAAATTAAATAAATTAATAAAAATAATTAAATAAATAAAAATAAATAAATAAACAAAAATAAATAAATAAATAAAGTAAAATAAATAAATATAATAATATAAATTATTAAAAACCTTTAAAATAAATAA
>JAWNPC010000860.1:0-10602 GCA_035045365.1 Drosophila leonis
TAAGCAAGCTAAAAAAAAATAATAGAAAATATATTAATTAGTAGAAAAAAAGTCCAAGAAAACAACTAAAACAAGTAAGAAAACTCTAGTCGGGGGTACCCGACTAGGAGATCCCCTGAACCCCGTCCGATCTGCGTTTTTAAATATATTCCGTATCTTGTATACATTACAAACTTATACAAAATTTAATTAAATTGCCAATCTTGCACTTTCACGATCAAATAGCATGTTTGTCAAAGAGTAGTTTTTTTTTAAATAATAGTAATAATAATTTAATAAAAGAAAAAAATAAAAATTAAGAAAATACGATATTTCCGCAGCTGGAGTCGAACCAACATCACCTGACCTCCACCGCGATTGTGTGTGTGAAAAAAACAATTTAAAATATTTGACATCGACGAGGTTTGAACCCAGACCTACAAGGCACAACGTGCCCCGCTTCTATCCAGACTGCACTGCTTAGATAAGCAGTAGCAAATTTGAAACTAAAGGCAGTTAAGAATTATAACAAAATTCAAGCAGTCAGCTGTTATTGTTGTGATTCTTAGAACAGACAAGAATGCTCGCATTCGAATGTCTCAATGTGTGTGTGCACATGTATAGAAAAAATGAAAACGAGGGTGGGTTTCTGGTCACATGTTGCAATTGACAAAACGTTTTGTTTAATTATTTCTCTGATACTTAATGGATTTCAATGAAATTTTCAGCATATGATCTACATATTATATTGAATATTTTGCAGTTGTATAAAATCACAAACTCATTCACATATTGGCTATATTTGCAACTAACCTTCAAATTAAAAATTTTTGAAAAATTTTGAACCAATATCCAAAATATAACAAAAACCGAAATTGTATAAAATATAAATGAAACTAAATGTAAAATTTGGAGACTCTAGCTCCAAATATGTACGTTTAAAAATTAAAAAACCGTATTTCGATAAGGTTTTTAATCTGATAGCTTTATTAAAACGGTATAAATTTATCGATTGTTTGAAACAAACTTGATCTGCGCCTGCTATACAGGGACTTCCAAAAAAAAATTCAAGTCTCTAGCTCTTATAGGTTCTGAGATCGACGCGTTCATACATACGGACAGACGGACGGACGGACGGACGGACGGACGGACGGACGGACGGACGGACAGACAGACAGACGGACAGGGCTAAATCGACTCAGTTCGTCACCCTGATCAAGAATATATATACTTTATGGGGTCTGCCACGCCTCCTTCTGCCTGTTACATACATTTAACAAAACCATTATACCCTGATTTCCCATTTTCAATGGGTTCAGGGTACAAATTCTACAAAAATAATGTTAATTTACAAAAGCATTAGATGTAGATATAAAATAAAAATAAACAAACAATATAAACAAACTAAGACATACTAACCAAAACTAGCTCTAAAACAAACTCTAAAAAGCGCTACAAAAATAAAAACTCTAAGGTTAAAAACTTAAAAAAAAACGATGCTGATAAATTCGCAGGCTGTTAAAATTCCATTTGAATGGAAATTCAAAATGGGTTTTCAGAGCAAAAACCCATTTGAATTTCCATTCAAATGGAATTCTTACAGCTCTGTAAATTCGAATAAGTTTTCAAGCTGAACCAACAGTGTTAAACAAGCCAAAATACACTTTAAGAAAAACTCTCACAAAAGACTCTAAAAAAACTTAGAAAAACTTTAATAAAATTTTGAAAGTTAATAATTTAAAACTTTGTTAAATATGCAAAATCCAATCAATTCTAGCCATAACTTGATAGCCAACTGTGATATTTAGCCAAAATTAAACATTAAGAAAAACTCTAAATGAAGACTCTAAAAAAACTCTAGCCAAATATTTAATAAAAATCCTGAAAAATAATAATTTTTAGCATTGTTGAATATATAAAAAGCCAATCAGTTCTAGCCATAACTTGATAACCAACTGTGATAAATTAGCCAAAATAAGAAAACTTAAGAAAAACTCCAAAAAAGACTCTAAAAAAAGACTTAAAAAAGACTCTAAAAAACTCTTCAAAAACTTTTAATACAAATTCTGAAAATTACTAATTGAAAGCTTTGTTAAAAACAATATATTCAAAAGTCAATCAGTTCTAGCCATAACTTTCTAAGAAAAACTTCAAGGAAAAAAACTCTAAAAAAAATCACAAAAAATATATTTGTAACTTTGCGAGTAACAGAAACTTTCTGAATAAAAAACTCTAAGAAAACTCTTAAAAATAGCCCAAAGTTATACAGTATTTAGCCATGATCAACCGTGCTAGATATAAGCACGTTTGTTAAATACTAGTTCAAACAAATTCTTAAAAATAACTACAAAAATCCGCTGAAAAACATTTGATAAAATGAATGCAAAACTGTGCAAAAAGTGGACAATACTAGCCAAAACTAGCTCATAGAAAAAGCTCTTAAAAATACTAAACAAAAACTCGAACTCTATAAAAAATAAAAAATAAAAAACAAAACTAACTCTAAGGAAAAACTCCTAAAAAAAACTCTAAAAAAACCTCGAGCCCTATAAAAATAAAAATAAAAGTTGAGCAAATCGAGCGCTAAAAAAAGTCTCTAAAAAATTCAAATAAAATCCTTAATAGCAAAAATAAAAAAAGGGAATAATAACAAAATAAAAAAATAGCAAATAAACCCATGACTAAAAATCAAAGCCAGAATGAATGAATGAAAACTTTTTAAGAACTCTAAAATTTATTCGAAACTGTGTTAGATGAAAAAGTATGAGCAAAAAACTAACTCTCAGAAAAATACAAAAAAAAAAAACTCAAAAATTTTTAAAAAATACCCTAAATATAAAAAATATAATTAAATTACTACATAAGAATAAAAAAATGAACTAGCAAACAAAAACACAAGATACGTTACTGAAAACTAGTATAAATAATTAAATGACTGAAAACTCTTAAGAGAGACAAGACAAATTATTCCAAACTGTGTCAGATAAAAGCACGCTAAAAAAAAATACGAGCACAAAGTAACTCTCCAGAAAAATGCAAAAAAAAACTCTAAAACAATTTAAAAAATACCCTAGCAAAAAAAATAAAATAAATAAAAACAACAAAATAAAATAGCAAGTTATTCAAAACTAGTATAAATAATTGAATGACAGAAAACTTTTTAAAAACTCTAAAAAAAATCTATAAGAACAAAAAATTATATGCAAGACAAATTATATGTCAGATAAAAGCACGCCAAAAAATGACGAGCCAAAACAAACTCTCAAAAAAAGCTAAAAATAAAATCTCTTAGAAAAAGTTAAAATAAATGCTGCAAAACAAGAGTCAAGCTAGAGTCAACTGTATTAAACATAACTTAACTATATTAACTTAATTATCAGCAAACAAAACAAACATCAACTCCAAAAAAGCTCTCAAAACTCACCTAAAATATCTCCTTAAATCAATTAGCAACTTTTTTAAATAATGCTACAATGAATGTACTTAGCACACAAATTAGATAAACTCAGTGTTAATTATGCGCGCCACATGGCGTATGCGTTATGCATAAATCATGCGGCGAATGCCAAACAGACGAAATATATGCAGCCAAAATACACACGCACACACACATAGACACACACACGCACACATAGACAAATTGGCCATCTAAACAGTGGCCAAAAACGAGCCGCATAACTGACCCTGAACTAAATTTGCAACGACAACAAACACACACACACTCAATTAAATTTGTGGTTTGTTGCTGTTGCTGTTGCTGTTGCTGTTGTTACTGTTGTTGCTGTTGTTGCTGTTGCATATTTGAATGAATTGCAGAGTGCAGCATGCATTTGCACAGCCGCAGCCTCTAATCCCGTATCCAGTTGGTTGCATCTAACAACAGGTGGGTGGCTGTGGCTGCATGTGTGCATGTGTGTGTGCATGTGCGTGTGTGTGTGTGTGTGTGTGTGTGTGTGTGGGGTGCTGTGTGCTGTGTGCGTGTGTGTGTGTGTGTGTGTGTGTGTGTGTGTGTGTGTGTGTGTGTGTGTGTGTGTGTGTGTGTGTGTTATTGTTGTTGCAAGTTATAGATGCAGTTGCTAGCACAGAGCAGGCAGTTAGTTAGCAAGGCAAAATGCAGCTTGCTCTGTGCCTACACAGCCCTCTCTCTCACTCTCTCTCTCTCACTCTTCATATAGTCCCCTTGTGTGTGTGTGTGTTTAATGAAAAGGAAAGTGTCATGTAATTTTCGATTTAGGTATTGTTATGACTGCTGCTGTTGCTGCCTGCGGTTAGTTGTGCACATAATAAAATTAGCCAGGCTGCTGGTATGCAACATGTGGCGCCTAAGCTGCCTGCAGCATGGTGTCTGTCCGTCTGTCCGTCTGTCCGTCTGCCTGTCTGTCTGTGTGTGCAGCACAAAAATGTTAGCCAAAAGTTCTAAAAATAGCAGACGAAACTCACACACACAGACAGCAGCTGCTGCTGCTGCTGAATGTGTGCCAAACAGGACCACAAACTTTATGCATGTGTGTGTGTGTGTGTCTGTGTGTCGTGTGTGTGTGTTTGGTGTTGCCACAAGCAGCTTTCACTTAAGTGCAATTTGGTTGCTTTGTTGCTGCTCCTGTTGACTTGTGGCTAGAAAAGTGAGCATTTAATGTTATTATCAAGCTTGCCACACACACACACACATACCTGCCACATGTGGCACAAGTGTCAACTAGGTTGTAGGACGCTTCTTGGCTTTAGCAAATGTTAATTAAAAGTGCAAAAAAATGCGCAGTCATTGCTATCATTTGATTGCAACAAATTGAATTCAACTTCGTTGCACGTTGCTCGCTGCTAAAATGAAATATGAAAATTAAACAATTTTCATTTCGCTTTTCGCTTTTAATTTGGTTTTTTTTTTCATGTTTGCTTTTTTTTCTTTTGCATATTCTCATTTCAATTAGCGCAAATTATGTTGCGAAATTCTGTTAAGGCAAATGTCAAGCGGCGAGCAGTACGTTAACTTTTCGCATGCCCTTTGCCTGGGCACTGAAGATGTAGATAAACTTTTTGCACGCAGTTTATAGACACAGAGCTAAAGCATATATACTTGGGTTTACTTAAGATATTTTAGTTATTATACCCTGAACCCATTGAAAATGGGAAATCCAGGTATAATGGTTTTGTTAAGCTGTCAAATGTATGTAACAGGCAGAAGGGGCGTGGCAGACCACATAAAGTTTATATATTCTTGATCAGGGAGACAGGCTGAGGTCGATTTAGCCCCTGTCCGTCTGTCTGTCTGTCCGTCTGTCCGTCTGTCCGTCTGTCCGTCTCTCCGTCTGTCCGTATGTATGGAAGTCCCTGTATAGCACGCGCATATCGAGTTTGTTTTTAAAAAATCGATAACTTTCCCCGTTTTATTGTTATCGATTAGAAACCTTATTGAAATCAAGTTTTTCAATTATATCTCGTACATCTTTGGAGCTAGAATCTCCAAATTTTGCATTTAGTTTCATTTATATTTTATACAATTTCGGTTTTTGTTATATTTTGGATACCGGCCAAGCAAGCCAGTGCAAGCTTAAGTTGTTTTGCGTTAATAAATACACATAACTGAGTATATTTAAAAACGCAGATCGGGCGGGAGTTCAGGGGATCTCCTAGTCGGGCACCACCGACTAGAGTTTTCTTACTTATTTTAAATTATTTTTTATTCTACACTAAAATTGAGTGAAGATAGTAAATTTCATTTCCTAAAAGAGAAAAACTCCATTTTAAACCGAACTTCGATTCATATTCTAAAACTCTCATCTTTTCTTTGTCAATTTCTAAGGAGTATTAAATGCTTTTGATTTACAAGTCATTTTTTTATTTATTTTAATGGCATGTTGTTGCTGCAGCAAAGGGAATTCTGTTAATTTTAATGAAATGCTCTGCAGCAAATTATGAATAATTAATTTCTTTTTTATTTTTGTTTTTGACTGTTCGTTAAAGTTGTGCTCAAAGGTAAATGTCGTAAACTGTGCGATCTGCAATTGGCCATCTGTCAAAGCAAGGCTGCAATATGATTATGCTGCGAGCCTTTAGCTTGAAATGTAAATAATTTAATTTAAACTAAGAAAATCAAATGAAATTAAATTAAACAATAAATAATAAAAAAATATATTTTTATTTTTTTTTTTTTTTGTGTGGCTGAGGTAGGTAAAAATGCTTTATGCACCGTCAGTCAGGTCGTCACTCTGGCTGGTGTGTCGGACTGCAATACTGCTTACCGACTAAGAAACCTCCTCTTCTCGGGCTGCCTCCCAGCTTGGAACCAGGAGCTATACCGCATTAACCTTCAAGGTGGAGCCCTTGTTTTTGCTCTAGCTGAGCACTGCCATCTGTGTTCCTGCGTCCGTTCCCACTGTTTCCGCCGGAGAACCTTTTCGGCGACGTCACAGACTCTTTTGCAGGCATCTATGCTGCTGCCCATTTGCTGTACTATAGCTTCTACTTCAACTTCACCGACAGTTTCTGCCAATTCGGTTCTTTCTTCTGACCACTTTTCGCAGTTAAAGAAAGTGTGTTCTGCGTCGTCCATTACGGCACTTTCGCAGTAAATGCAGCTGGATTCGGCGGTTTCCCCCATCTTATTTAGGTACTTTCGAAAGTAGCCATGACCAGAGAGCATTTGTGTCAGATAAAAAGACGTTTCACCGTGCTTTCTATTTATCCACTGCTCTAGATCGGGGATGACTTTTGGCAGTCCATCTCCCGTATCTTTCGCATAACCATTTTGCCTTCCAGGAGGCTATAGTCTGCTGACATCTGGTCTTTGCTGCCTGCATTGAAAACTCTCCACTTTGCCGGAGACTCCATATCTGCTTGCGCTCTTGCGCAACTAATTAATACAACTAAAATTAAAAATATCAACGAATTTGTTGAACTTTCGAAATTCAGCTTAAGTAATAAATATGCTAGAATTTTTGTCTAAACTTCAAGATTTTATATATATATATATATATATTTCACATTAGTCAAGTTTTACTGTATTTATTTTGACTTTTTTTGGCTTTGCTGGTCTGTTAGCTGACAAGAATTTTTGCAGAGCCCTAGCCAAACCAAACCAAACCAAACCGAACCAACTCAAACAAAACAAAAAACAAAACAGTTCATTGTCGTCTCCATGTGCCCACTTCCTCGGACATCTCGCTCTAGCCTGAGACCAGCAGCAGCAGCAGCAACAGCAGCAGCAGCAACAACAACAACAACAACAATAATAATAGCAATAGGGCTACATATAATGCAATACAATGCAAAAGTTCTCAAGAAAATTCAGCAAAACAATTTGACAAAAAAGCGAAACGACAACAAATTCTGCCATCTTCGGCGATCCTCGTTGATGGACGTTGGCATTTTTAAATGAGTTGCGCTTGTTTTTGTGCGCCGCTGCTGCTGCTGCTGCAGTTGCAGTTGTAGTTGCTGCAGTTGCTGCAGCTGCAGCTGCATTAAACTATATACAACGGCCTGTCAGTGCCAGTGTGTGTGTGTGTCTGTGTGTTGAGTTTGAGTGCCCTGCAACTTGAAACACCAATGCAAGAATTAAAAGCAAGTAAGCGCGAAACGAAGCCCAGCGCCAGCCTCTGCCACTGCCCCCTACCATTGCCTCTGCCTCTGCCTCTTTCCCCTAACCCCTGCTCTTGCCCGATCACAGTTCCTGTCCCTAGACCCGACAGCAACGACCACGACACCGCCGACAAAAAGCGCGTTTTGATGCATTTGTGGCACAAGCGACAAGCAGCGATGGCACTGACCTTTCCTAATGCAGCTCCAGTTGCACGCAGCACGTTCAACAACAACAACAACAACAACAGCTGCCAGTTCAATTGAGATCGCATGTTTCGGCTGAGCAGCCCAACAACAACAGCAAACAAACATTGTCATAGTCGTAGTCATAGTTCAGACATTAGGCAAAAGGTCAACATCAAACTTATGATTGGCTCATAACTCTTGAGGCAACATTGGGATAAACAGCTCAGCACTTGAATAGCTTGGCTAAATTTGATGATGCGACATGCTTGCTGCAGGCAGCTCAATAAAAAGCAAGTTAACAGCTGAGCCTGCTTGTTGGCCATTTTATGACAACAACAAAATTGTATGCAAAATTAACGAATTTTAGTTACTCTAGAGAAATCTAAGAAACTTTCGTTTTGCTTTATAATTAAAAGGGTTAAGAATTATTGTTCGTATGTTTATTTTTTATACCCTGAACCCATTGAAAATGGGAAATCAGGGTATAATGTTTTTGTGATAATGTATGTAACAGGCAGAAGGGGTTTTGGCTGACCCCATAAAGTATATATATTCTTGATCAGCTCGACAAACTGAGTTGATATAGCCATGTCCGTCTGTCCGTCCGTCCGTCCGTCCGTGTGAACGCAGCGATCTCGCAAACCACAAAAGCTAGAGATCTGAAATTTGAAATGTATACTCGTGTATATTCTACGCAGTACGAGCTTATCATTTTTTTTCGATAACTCATAACATTTCCTTATTATCGATAAAAATCGATCATTTTTCTTCCTTTTTGAATACCGTTATAGCTATAGATTCAATTTCATTTACTGTGTATATCCGTGTAATGGGTACAAACATTTTGCAATTTTTTGGATTTTGGATACCACGCCCCCTTCCCCACAAATTTGAAAAAAACGTATTTCAAATACTAGAGACTTGTGCTTTGGCAAATACATACATATGAATGTCATTATTAAGCTGTAAAAGTTTGATTACGAAAGTCCATCTAGAAGCAAACCTATTCAACGAAAAAGTTTCCATAATATAGCCCATACTGCAGCCCAAGCGCTGCCCGCGCGCTGTCGCTGCGTAAACTGCGCAGTAGCAGAGAAAGTGCTTGTGCGTACGTGTGCATGTGTGTGTGTGTGTGTATGTGTTGTTTGTATATACATATGTATAAAAGAAGCGTAAAGTGATTTGAATATCGCATCTTCCCAGGGTTCAGGGTATCTCTTAGTCGAGCAGTCTCGACTAGAGCACTCTTACTTGTTTTAGTAATTCTAAGTCATGTTCCAAGTGATTTTAAAAAAAACTAAATTTTTTAATAACCAATTTGTACATAAATTTTATACAATTCTCTCCCAAGCTTTATAAAATTCTTGAATAAAATTCATGTTTTCTCCATTACCTCCATTAAAATCGAATCCCGTTCTTGATGCTTTTCTTTGTTTATAGCGCTATTTGCATTTTCCAATTTAAATACAAATTTTTATAGCATTTTGTCTAAGTCTTTCTTAACGTTCGATTAAGCATTTTGTGCTGTTCTCACATTAGCAAATTATGCTAATTAATATATAAAAACTAAATAAATAAATAAACTATTCAAGGCTATTGCACAAAAATGGCAACAAAGCCAACAATAACAACAATTCAAGTAAGAATAAATTGCAAAAATAAATAAAATGTAATAAATAGAACCAGTTATTGTAACTGCAATAGTTGCATTATTTTGATGCTGTTTTATTGTTGTTGCTGCTGCTGTTGTAATTGCTGTCTGGTGTTAGCTGTCTGTGCGGTCATTCGATTCTAATAACCTGAAGCCAACGAAAATGTATCAATTGGGTATATTGTTTATATGGGAAGTTATGTGACAGCCAAAAGGAGAAGTATGTAAAATATAATGAATATATAAATTAATGGTATGCCATAAAAGTATACATATTTCTTAACGAATTGTGTATCCTTTAACAAAAGATCAAACTGTGTCGAAGTAACCAGAAACTTAACAAATATTTTATTTACAATCAATTTATATTTAAATACCAATTTTATTAAAATTAAGATTTGGCTTCAAGTCGATATACGACATATAACAAGTAAGAGTGCTCTAGTCGAGACTGCTCGACTGAACCCTGGGAAGATGCGACATTCAATTCACTTTACGCTTCTTTTATACATATATACATATATATAAACAACACATACACACACACACACGCACGCACAAGCACTTTCTCTGCTACTGCGCAGTTTACGCAGCGACTGCGCGTGGGCAGCGCTTGGGCTGCAGAATGGGCTATATTATGGAAACTTATTTGTTGAATTAGTTTTCTTCTAGATGGACTTTTGTAACCAAACTTTTACAGCGTAAGAATGACATACATATTTATGTATTTGTTAAAGCACAAGTCTCTAGTATTTGAAATACGTTTTTTTCAAATTTGGGGGGAAGGGAGCGTGGTATCCAAAATCAAAAAATTGCAAAATGTTTGTATTCATTACACGGGTATACACAGTAAATCTAAAATCTATAGCTAAAACAGTATTCAAGTTACGCTTGAAAAAACAAGTAAAATTATCGATTTTTATCGATAATAAGGAAATGGAATGAGTTATCGAAAAAAATTGATA
The DNA here is from genome assembly GCA_035045365.1 of Drosophila leonis. Classification (NCBI taxonomy): domain Eukaryota; kingdom Metazoa; phylum Arthropoda; class Insecta; order Diptera; family Drosophilidae; genus Drosophila; species Drosophila leonis. Next base: position 10,357 of record JAWNPC010000860.1, read on the forward strand.
AATTCGTACTGCGTAGGGTATACACGAGTATACATTTCAAATTTCAGATCTCTAGCTTTTGTGGTTTGCGAGATCGCTGCGTTCACACGGACGCGGACGGACAGACGGACATGGCTATATCAACTCAGTTTGTCGAGCTGATCAAGAATTTATATACTTTATGGGGGGTCAGCCATGTCTCCTTCTGCCTGTTACATACATTTTCACAAAAACATTATACCCTGATTTCCCATTTTCAATGGGTTC
>JAWNPC010000863.1:0-17744 GCA_035045365.1 Drosophila leonis
TATGATAAAAGGGATCTTTCAAATATCCCAAAGTTCGAAGCTTCTTTATTATGATCAGAACCAGAAATGTAGCCAAGACGTTATGCTGGTTGCTAGCCAAACCATTTTACAATTCAGTGTTTAGTACATAGCAAAATTGAAGCAAAAATTCAATTACTCCAAGGTGAACCCAGCTGAAAAGCAAGCCCAAAACCCTAAAATCATTGAAGAAGAAAATAAGAGATGAATTAGTTTGATTTAAGTGCTGTTTTCACATTCAAATTCTTTGAAGATTCAGCAAGCATAATGTACTAGTTCAGTTTGATTTGTAGTTGACAAACCTTAAAACATTTCTTACTATTACTGCAAGACAAATGATATACAAGGTGCAATTCAAAAGTTCCACTTTTTAAATTTCGTGGCTTTCTAGTGGCGCCATCTGTCTGAATTTTATCGTTTGATTGTCTATTTCTCTGTCATGTTGTGTCAAATTTTCATGACATTCGGACGTATAGAAGCCGAGATATCGCGCTAAAAGTGACAGTACTTTTGTTGTGTCCGTCGAACAAAGAGCGAACATCAAGTTTTGTTTTAAACTTGGTAAAACATTTACCGAAACTCATCAAATGATGAAAAAAGTTTATGGCGACGATTGTCTATCCCGTAGCCGCATTCACGAGTGGTTTAAACGTTTTCACGACTTCTACTTGTTCGGAAAACTTCATTTGGCAATGAAAGGAAAACGGTATGCTGACATTGATGCTATTCAAAAGGCTTCGACCGCCATACTCAACGCCATACCGAAGGATGACCTAAAAAAGTCATTTGATAATCTTCTTGATCGTGCAAATCGTTGTATTTAGTCCGAAGGGGACTATTTCGAAGGCGACCAATAAAATTTTTGCCAAAGAAAATCTATTTTTTATTTTTTTTATAAAGTCCTGGAACTTTTGAATAGCACCTTGTATGTAGTAAAATGAAATTTTATGCCAAATCTGAAATCTACAGAAATATTTAAAAATAATAAATATGGTTTGCAGTACTCAACATGCTGCCAATAATATTATGCTACAATAAAACCTACTATGTGATATAGAAGTATATTAATACATCTAATTAATATAGATCAGCTTTATATGTAGTACGAGTATATTTGCATCGTAAGATTATTTTTATAATTTGATCATTTCCGAAAAAGCTACTCATTAAATAAATAATTTACAAAGAATCAGTGACGTAAATAATTAAGAATCCATACACAAACGTACAAATTTCTCCCACAATTCTTTTTGAGAATCAGATATTATGGATATATGGATATATACATAAAAGTCGAGTGATTCAGCGATCGGTGCCTGGTTCTGCGTAATATGCTCATTACACACCTAAAATATTAATTTAATGTTTTGTAAATATTTGCGCAAATTAATTGTTGCACGCACTTGGCGAGGCCTTTGTTTTGAGCAAGCGAGAGAAGATGGGAGAGAGTGAGACAGAGAGAGAGAGAGAGAGGGACTCACAAACAAGAAAATCAACAATTGGCAGCGGGCAGCGAGCGATAAAGAAATCTATCAGAGAAAAATGGATTCGTGGCCCCAATTGGATACGAAAACTCATCTGTCTCATTGCCAATGATGACGTCACGGCGATCATTTTGTTGTCTCTACGTCAATTTCCATGTCGTATACTTAATTGTTGAGAGGGGCATTACAACGAGCTCTTTAAGTGCATCAATTGTGTGAGTGTGTGCGAGGCATAAAAGTCGTTAAATGCAATTATTTGTTGCGGCTGATGTCTCAATTTCTGCTCTTCTCCGAAAAATTGGCAATTACTCTGCATGGCACTTAGTCGAAATAATATATGACCTGGCATAAATCAAGGCAAATCCCCTGCCCAGACATAACTTCTAAAAATACACCTAGACATTAGAGACTCGCCTCATCGTGCGCTGCAAATGATTCTTCATAATTGAATTACACGGCCAGGGACAAGCGCGTATACATTTTAATTATACACCTCATAATCATTTGCTAGAGTGGGCGTGGAATGTGGCTCTTGAAGCAGCCGGAGCAGCACAAGAGCTGACAGATCCTGGCTAGCGGACGGAGAACTTGATCAAGTTTCTAAGCTCGTATATGAAAAACGAAACGATGCGTGCAGCATCTTCTAGTCTGCTGTGTGGGTAGCGCCTGGATCAACGACTCCTGAACCAGGCACCAGGCAGCAGGCACCAGGCAGCAAGCAGCAGGTCTACTAAATATTTATTTTGACAGCCAAATGGAAATGTCGCACATTGTGTCTAGCTACAAATATAATTTAGCTAAAGTTCCTAAAGGGAGTTGTGTGTGAAAAGTTATTTTGATTTACAGAAAGTCAGAAATATATATTATATATATATCTTAATATACCTATACATATATAAGTATAATATACGAGGTCTGGCAATTCAATAACGAGACTGCGCGCACAGAAGGCGTCCTAGAGGGGTAGGGTGGGAAACGAATGCAGCATTGGATAGCTGGAAGTGTCTACTATTCCAGTACGAAAACACGTTTTTGTCGCTGTAGTAGTATTTTTTGTGTAGAGGTTAGAAACGAACGTGTTTTTTTCTCGTGCCGATAACGATGTGTGACGAAAAACACGAGCAACGGATCAATTTCTCGTTAAATTAAAAAAAACTCCGACTGAGTGCTATAAGTTGTTGAAAGAGGCCTATGGTGAGAATTCTCTATCTCGTGCGCGTGTTTTCGAATGGTATAAAAGGTTTTCTGAAGGCCGAGAGAGCACCGAAGATGACCAACGTCCAGGTCGACCTGTCTCTGTTTCAACTCCGCAAACAGTGACCAAAATAAATGAAATTGTGCGCGGAGATCGTCGTATGAGCATTCGGATGATTGCTGAGACTGTAAACGCCGATAAAGAAAGTTTTGGCAACGCTGCGAGAGCGAGTTCGTAAGAAACGGCCGGAGTTGTGGAAAAGCAAATCGTGGATCTTGCACCAGGACAACGCACCTGCCCATAACGCGCTGTCTGTGAAGAGTTATTTAGCCGCTAGAGGCACTCCAGTGCTCGAACACGCGCCGTACTCGCCTGATTTAGCACCCTGTGACTTTTTCCTATTTCCGAAGATCAAGTCTGCCTTAAAAGGAACCCGGTTCGAGTCGATGGAAGAGGTGAAGCGAAAATCGGCGGAGCTCCTAAATGCTCTTACAAAAGAAGACTTCCAGCATTGCTTTGACCAATGGAAAAAACGAATGGAACGGTGTGTGGCGAGGGAAGGGGAGTATATTGAAGGGGAGCATTCGATTGTAGAATAATTTTTAAAATAAAACTCTTTTTCATAAGCAGTCTCGTTATTTAATAGCCAGACTTCGTATTACATATCTGACAATATATAATATTATCTTAATATTTTATATTATCTTATTATACATATGTCACTTTAATAATGTAGGACTTCCATGTATACGATTTAGTTAAGGAATTTTATTAATATATTTAAATATATACATTTATAATATAATAGAAGATATGTACAATAGAATAGAAAACTAAGTTAAGAAATCTCAACAATAAAATAATAAAATATTTTAAATATTTATTCATTTTGATAAAAACTGTTTTAAGAATAGGAAATATTCAAAGTTCTGTGTCAATGGCTAACCTTAAAAATGTATTTAAATATATATCCTTATAATATAATAAATATTATGTAGTGTGAATATTAAGCTGAGAAATCTCCATAGATAAAAAATATTTATATTTATTTAGAAATATTTATTCAATTTGATAAAAACTTATTAAGAAAAGGAAATTTTCAAGCTTATGTCTCAATGTCTAGTTGATATTTCTATATTAACTAGTTTTAATAATATAAATACAAATTTTACTTTATGTATTAAAATGTCAACAAAAAGTACATTACATATAAAACAATTCTATAGCTCTTTAAGACACAAACTAAATTCTTGGCATATTTTTGCCACAAACACAAAATCTTAAAGCAAACGACAAAAAGTCTACAATGTACAGAAGATCTCATGATAGTCTGTAGCTAGACAGCCACAGCTGATCTGTAAGATCCCATGATAGTCTATACCTATAGATAGCCGCAGCAAGTGTGCATGATACCCAGCCTCCTGCTCTGTCCCAGCTCAGATTACAAGTGCAGTCAAAGCTAAATAAATCAAATTTTGAAGTGTGATCTCGCTGGCAGGAACGAAATGAGAAAAAATGGAGAAAAAAATAGAATGCGACGCTAAGTGCAAAGCGTAACCAGATCAACAACATCATTAGAAGCATCAACAGGGAACTGTGGGACTGGCTAGCGATTGGGGAGTTCTTGTAATTAATGCGCCACTGATCCTCTGGGGTATGCCAATTGACATTTAACATCAACCTGTGGTTGGCCACAGCACAGGCCGAGGGGAAGCTGGAGATTTCACATTTCACTTATGCACGTTTATAAAATTTATTTATCGAGAAACATTGTGAGCAACTGCGCAGAAAGTAATGTCTCTGCCCCAGCCCCTGAAATAGGCCCGAAAAAAAAACTGAAGACACGCGCTCCACAGGGGACGCTGGCTGGAATTGGGGGCTCCATCTCTGTGTCGGGGATTTTCAACCTTCTCGTTTGCTGCGTTTTTTCAACTTCTTCTTCTTCGTGTAGGTAGGTTTACACGGAAGACAACGCTGCCGTTGTCTATTTTTTGTTGTTTTTTGGTTCTCTTTTTTTTCGTGTCATGTGCGCATTTCCATTAAGAAAATAATTAACATTTGTTTGTGGCCCGAGGCGAGGCCCCAGATGCAACGAGAGCAAAAGAGCAACTGGTCCAGGAATGAAATCTGTTGAGCAGATGTCTGGCGGCTGCTGCTGCTCGTCCAATGGCTCTGTCGCTAGTGCTCGAGTCCTGTTTGCATTGTATTGGAATGTATTTATGAATGCATTTTATGCATTTTCGAAACACCTATTGAACTACAATACATCAATGGATTCCAGCATTGAGCAGACTGCTTATGCCCTGCACTTTAATGGAATGTGTGAAAAATCTAAGATCTAAGAAATATCGATTTTATGCAGATGTTGGTAGATGGTTATGTCTGTCGTTTAGTCAATCAGACAGTCAGTTGGTCAGCGAATCATGTAGTCAGTCAGTCACTTGGTCACTTAGTCAGTTACTCAGTCTGCCAGTCAGTATAATCTGTCTGGTTATTAGGCAATTGGTTAGTCAGTCAGTCTGTCTGTCAATCAGGCAGTTAGTCGCTAAGTTTGTCAGTTTTTCAACAAGTCAGGCAGTCTAACTGACTAGTCTGTCTGTCAGTTAGTCAGTCAGTCAGTCAGTCTGTCAATCATAGCATTGTGCTTGTGATATATATGTACATATATACAAATAAGAACTGAAATTCTTATAAGCGAAATACCAAATAGAAACTTTTCCATATCGAGCTCAGATCAAGTTTCAATGTTTGTTTCGGCATCTCTTTGCTATTTATAGGTTATCTGCTAGTCGCGCTTACCCCGCTCAACTAATTTGGCATCATGTCAACCACAACAATGATCATAAATGTGTTTATTTGATTTCTATTTGGATGGCACTCAATGACACCTAACAAGGCGTCACATACAGCAACCGCCTACGCCTCAAGATCAGGTAGTAAAAATCACTTTCACACTTTAGTTTTTGAGAGAGAATCTTCTACTTACCTTTCTCTCACACGCATTTCTCTTGTTTTATTACAATTTCCTCAGCACATCCCTATGGCTGATGTTTTGGTTTATGTGTTTTTGGGCATTTCCGCTGTAGAGTTGTCTCGAGTGGCCTTTGGAGAGCTACTTGGCATGGCTCACACGTGCTTAGAGCTGCAAGGTATTATTATATTTTTTTTATTGGTTTTATCCTTGGCCACATCCTGGCCGGCATGCCGTCTAGCATTTGGCAACTTGTTTTCATTGCCAACGATCCTTGAAGTGTTTCAATTTGGACTTTGAGTCGATTTTCGTTTGGTTTCAAATTTTTCGGACACTCCATTTCCGTAGCGCCGAAATATTTGAGCTATTTGCCTTTTGCTCTTGACGTTGTTGTTTTTATAGCGATTGTTGTTGGCAGCATCTGTTTGGGCTGCTGTTGCTTCAGAGTCTGAAGTTCTTGCCGCGTGGGCGGAACTCGAGATGTATTTTAATGGGTTTCTCTGTTTGCGTATGGCCAACTAAAATAACACTTTCGAATGCGCATTTTAATGATTTTTAAAGCATTCGACTTACGTTCCGTCCGTTTTATGAGCTCCGTAAAAATAAATCAAAATTAATACCAGAAAAATACCGAACAATTGTGCGTCCCTTCTCCATCATAAGACTGCATGCAAATGCGTTTTCTCTATTCCATTTTCATTTCCAGGGAACAGCAACGGCCAGGCTTCAGTTTCAGCTTCAGTTTTTGTATAACTTTTGTTTAGGGAAATTCAAAATAAAATAAAATAATAATCATAATGCAGCTCTCCCCCGCTTTCCACATTGTAGACGTCGCCAAACTTCCGGGTCGCGTTCGGTTCGGTACGTTTCGTTTAGTTTAGGTTTTTCCTTTTGCCTTTGGGGTTAAATCATAAAAAGACGAAAATAATAAACAAAAATTTTCAATTGAACGTGAAGGAAAACTCGTAATGCGCATAAAATGATTCACAATACAAATAAAAGGGGCCTACACGAGTGTGTGTGGGTGTTGGTGTTGGGGAGGGCGCACTGTACACCCAGCTGGCCAACTACGCGGAATTCTAATGAAATTAGCTGTGTAAATATGAGTACGTTTTGTTGTTGCTGTTGAACCTGGCCAAACCTGCGCCTACGAGAGAAATAATTCAACAAGAATAATAAATAATACATTGCGTGTAATTGCTCATATCGACTGAGTGGCCAGTTCCTGAGGAAACGCTAGTCCGCGCCATGGATAGCCCAGCTACTACAGCTACAACAATAAGCATTGGAAATTCTCCTTTTTGCATGCAGTTGAACAGTTGTTTTCCTCCTCTTTCATATATGGAATTACATGTGCCGTGCTTACGCGCATTTTGCCCACCATATAAGCAAATCATTAGTGCGTTTATTGCGCTATAATAGCTTGTTCCAAGTGCTTTAATATCTACTCAGCAATCTCATAACTGTTTTATGATTGCAGTCTATAAAAATGTAGGACTTGATGCAGTGCTTCGTATACATATATGAGTTGCCTAACTGACCCATTGAGCTAAGGGAAAGTTCTTGTACTTGAATTGTTGTACTTTGTTAAAAAGGGAATTGAAACGAATAGAAAATGTTTAAGCATATGAAAAAACAATCGATTCTTCAATCAATCAGTCAGTCGATCGTAGAGACTATGACAACTTGCGATTTAAAATCTAAAACAAAGCTTCGAGCATAAAATGACCTATTTGCAGCTTAAGTTTTTTTTGACTTCAGCAGTATGAAAACTAAAGATAGTAAATTTTGTTTATTTGAACTCGGATAGCCAAAATAGATTTGTAATTTGTAATATATAAATTTCATATCTCATTTCATCCTCATTCTTTTATATTCCACAACTGCTAAAAACTGTCTCAAAATTAAAAAAAATATAAAATTTGTATTATAAAAATTTTAAATTGAATAATCAAATGATTCATTAAGCACAAGATCTCAGATATATAGAAATACTATCTTAAACAGATGCTAAGAATAGAAAAATATGTGAATATATCTGTCAATAAATCTTTATTAAATACTAATTCTTTTAAGCAGGCTGAACGTATCATATTTGGTCTAGCTTGAACCAGCTCTGCTTCATAATTAAATTCAAAGTTTATTTGATTATTATGTCTTACTCCCATTGGCTCTCAAGACTTCATCATTCTATTTGTAACTTAATGTTTCACTTTGCCTGCTTTTGTGGTTGTCATAAAACAAAGGTGAATCACTTCAAAATATCAAACCAAAACTGACCCAAGAGAACAAAGAGAGAGAGAGAGCGAGACACTAAGGAAAGTGATTAACCTGTCAACGCCATAGAACAATCAGCGAGTGCTTCCAAATGTTGCCCCAAGGAGGAGCTGCCCATGCGGAAGGGTTGCTCTCGCTGCTCCAGTTTAGGTAGCCGTTGAGCGTCTACAGATTTACGACTAGAAACGGGGCCTATGCCCATGTCCATGCCCATAGAGGATCGAACCGAGCCGCACCGAACCAGAGTCAAAGTGCGAGCAGGCGAAGACAACAACTTGACATTTATGTGCAGGCAAATGCAATTGTTTAAGTGCAAGTACTCGATGCCCATTTCAAGATCATTTGCATCCACATGCCATACGAGCAGCCGGCACACGTTTGCCACGCCAACTCACACACACACACAGAGAGAGAGAGAGAGAGAGAGAGAGAGAGAGAGAGAGAGAGAGAGAGCGAGACACATTTGGCCCTGGAGAGGCAATGCAACAATTTGAACTGAGTGCGCACTCAAGTCTCGCTGCGCTCTTCGTCCGGGTTGTTGCTTCTACATTTTATGAACTACGAAATGTGCAATTTCTACGCTGCCGACCGACTTTTTACGAGTTTTCCATCGCTCCCAATGTGCGTTGCATCTGCCACATTCGTTGGCCCAGTCCCAGTCCCAGTCCACTTCAGAAATTCCGCCGTCAGCCACATGGAGTCGCAACTCTCGGTCGTGTCTTTCCTTAATTATTCCACACCATCTCCTATGTGGCAGTATGTTTCCTATTCCCTGTCTCATGGACATTTTCAATGCGCCCGTCTAACACATTTTTAATGTGCATACCTCCGCTGTTGGCCTTTGATGATCGTTCGGCTCCTCGACCATTTCCCCCTCGAACTATTCATACATTTAGCTGCATCTATTGCTGCTCTTTTGTCGCCTGCTTTTCGCATTACTTTCATATTATGGTTGTCTATTTTGGCCGAAAACATTTTATTGATTAGCATTTGCTATGCGGGTCTGGCCAATAGCCCCGCGACAAATATGCCAAATTCTTAGCAGAACTATGAAAGGAGTTTAGAACATAGGAAAACTTTACAGAGTAAAGATCAGAGAGTTTGGCTGGAGTTAGATATAGTTAAGCATCATAATACAATACAATAAAGTCTTAGTAAATCTAATTTTCTCTTTAGATATTCCACTTGGAAATGCATTAGATAAAAATTCTGTTAAATAGAACTTTAAGCTGTTTCATATAAGTTATAAAGTTGATAACAAATATTATGGAATCTTCTTAAAGCTTAAAGTGTTTTGAAATATTTTAAATAAGTTTGAAATTTGTATTATGTATTTTATTTATTTATATTTTATTTGAGGCTAGACTTTAATTGAGAATATTTTTTTTAAATAAATTTATATACACTTTTACTCCTAAAATCCTCAAAAATAATCAAAATACATATACAAAATATATATACATTTATATATATTCATACATTTTCCTTATTTGAAGGACAAATATCAGGTATAAGTCCCAACCACCCCTCTATAAACAGAGACAAATTTAAACTTTGACACTGATAAGACACGACTACCAAGAGGTACTTATGTATGTACATATATAGCATTAGTTGATGTTGTCGTTATTGTTGTTGTTGTTGTTGCTGTTGCTTACCTCTTGCCTATCGGAACTCATCAAATATGCGCGACGGGCACAAGACAAAACGTTCCTTGCATTTATGGGATGAGAATAGCTTGTGGATAGGGAATATGTTATAGCAGGGATAGCTGGGAATCGAAATCATGCACAAGAGACGACAGTATTTTGATCATGCGAAAAACGCACGCAAAAGAAAAACATGCGCAGGTACAACAGCAACAGCAACAACAATGTTGGTGGAAAAGTGAGCTCGTCTCATATGGAGTTTTTCCCTTACGCACTCGAGTGGCCAAGCAGAGGCAGCAACAGAGACAGAGACAGCGACAGAGGCAGCAGCAGCAGCAGCGGCAGCGGCAGAGCTGTGTGTGGGTGCAATATGGTAACCATATTTAAACACTGATCCCGCATGCGTATGTGGATGTGTGTGCATGTGTATGCATGTGTATGCATGTGTGTGTATGTGTATGTGTGTTATTGTGCGTGCGAGGGAGAGTGAATGCTTCAATGCTGCGCAGCCAGAAGAAGCGCAAGGCAAACATATGTATGTATGTGCACAAAATAACCATAGCGAGGGATTCTCTATGGTAGCGGCTGCAGCAGCGACGCTGACGACGACGCTGAAGTCGATGTCGACGCAGACGGCTCAAGTGTTTTGTTCTCGTTGAAGTTTTAGAATTTATTCCGTTTCGGGAATTCAATGCAGACGCACGCGCAGCGCGTTGAGTAAATCAAAGCGACAACAACAACAACAGCAGCAACTTTGTGCCCGTTACAATTTGAATGTGTTTGGCGCGCTTTCGAAGTTAAATCAATCAAACTGACATTGCGCACAATTTACATAGTGAAACCAAAAGGGTTTTGTTTTTATTATCTTATAATTTATCGTTTGCCATTTTTGGCATCGAACCGAACACTTTGTGTGTGTGCCTTAAATCTTTTGGCGCGTGCGCATGCGCAGCCAGTGAAAGTGCTGCAAGCGAACTCTCTCGTCTTTTGTCGACAAACCGTTAAAATGCATCATAAATTGCATTTGTGAATTAGACAGCAATATAATCGTGCTCAGATTGTTGAAGTTATCGAACGAACTGCAGGCGACTTGACTTGACACAATCTCAAGATGTTTCTAACTATGGATAATACAAATGCCTTCTTCTCAGGTAAAATTATGATTTGAATGTAGATTGAAATATAATAGGTATAAGACTTGATAAGTATATTTACTTATATTGTATGATAGTTAGAGTTTACATATGTCATGTAGATAAATAGATGGTTTTTTTTCGGAGTGGTACTTAAAGATAAGTGGGTAAATCATAGATATATATGTATGTAGATTGATAGAGTTTTAAAATGAATAGAAAGATACTTATTTGGATATAGATGTATGTTTCGAAATATACATAAATGGATTAAAGGTAAAGAGATAGATGATGGATAGATAGATAGATAGATAGATAGATAGATAGATAGATAGATAGATAGATAGCTAGATTGACAGATTGATATAAAGATAGATAGATAGATATATAGATTGATGGATATATAGATAGAAAGATAGATTGACAGATTCCTATATAGATAGATAGATACAATATATAGATAGATAGATAGAGAGATAGAGATAGAGCAATATAAAATAGAGCTAAAATAGAGATGTAACAAGATATAGGCCAATGAATATATAAACTATATAAAAAGATACATAAATGCATAAATAATAGATATACGTATATATAGATAAAAAGTTATATCGAAAGATAGATAAATAGTTATAGAATACATATAGATTTATATCTGTAGATAGATGGATGATTGTAGGGATAGTTAAAAGATATATGTACATACATATATGGTTAATCTATGGAAATTCAATCAAATCTATTGTTAATATTTTAAACAAATTTAGTTTGTTTTTCCAAACGAATAGTTGAAGTAGAAAATATTTTAAGAAATATAATAAATTCCCAAGCTACATTTGAAAAGGCATTTTTAATTTCAATATATAATATTATATGTTAAGAATAATTTAATTTTATATTTTTAAGCAATTTTTAGTTTTAGTTTTTTAGTTTTTATAACAACAAATTCTGTATACATGTATGTATATCATCCACAACTAAATACAAATTTCTATTTATCCTTAATTTATTAATTTCTTATAATAATTTGCATTGATTTCAACTTTTGCCTTTTCTCTCTGCACTTCCAGATAATCCGTGCTATTTCAATGACGCCAAATCGCCCCGCACGCCGGACTCGCAGTCTTCCGGCAGAGGCTTTTCGATTTTTAAGCGCCGCAACTCAAAGGGCAGCAGTCCACGCCCCGCACTGGTCGTCAATCCGGAACAGATGCGTCTCATCACATCGGCCAATCTGGATACGACGGCAACGATGGCCTTTGGCAGCCCGCGCGGCAGCTTCAACTCGCTGGGCGGTTTCTCACAAGTGAGTTTTTTTTTTGTCTTGCCGCCCATAAAATTCCAATTTATCATGTCCGATCTGCACAACTTCCTGTTTGCTATTTGCCACGAACATAACAAACATTTAGCATTTGCCATTTGCCATTTACCATTTGCCATTTACCATTTACCATTTGCCACTCTCCACAGCAATCGTTTGAAATGCAGCCGTTGATGTATTGCCAGCGCTCGGCCGAATCATTTCGCGAACGGCTCGGCTCCTGCAATGAGACGCACAGCTCCCAATGCCCCGGAGGCGGTGCCGAGCATGACGAGGTCTTTAACGCAAGGTGAGTTCTTGCGCTATGCTGTTGACAGGATGCAGCTGTTGACAGTTTGCCAAACTGGCAACCCCCCATTCCCGCTCCCATTGCCCATTTCCCATGGCCCCCGCCACCCCAGCCATTCATTAGCATTGACTTTGCTAATCGCGCGTACTGCGCTCCTCTTTCATCTGGCCTCATCCACAGCAAGTCCCAGCGGCATCATACGCTACCAAGCGGCGGCACACGTCGTCACTCCTTCGGCAACTGGGCCCAACAGCAACAACAGCAGCAGCAGCGACAATTCAACACATCCGGATCCACATGCACATCGCCATCGATTGGAGCCAACTCCCCGGATGAGGTGCCCAGCATGTTGGCACCGCGACCCCCACTTCTATCGCCAAACAAATTTCGCGGTCCCTCCTATCGCAGAAGAGGTGAGTGAACCAAATCTTTACTACAAAAAAAAAAAAAATGAATATATATAGGTATACATATTTACACCTGCCTAAAGGCACGAATTGCACAGATGACACAAGTTTGAAGAGTTGTAGAACTTTTGATATCTATAGACATAGAAAACTTAGAAATTTACTTATATCAGACTCATATTCAGAACTAAATACAAATTTATATATAATTTATAAAATCCCCAAAGGCAGCTTAAAACAAAAGAAAACTTTTAGCCAAAATCTCTATGAATCTCTTGCCTAGCTCCTAACTCTCTGACTCTTTGCTCTGCCATATGATTTGATTCAATTTCCATTATAGACTCGAGACTCTACTCATTCAGATTGACTTTAATCTCATTCATCTCTAAGAACTTTAGATATCAAATGCTCAAGTCTATAAATTCCGTTAGCATTGTGACAGTGGATGTCATTAATGCTGCTAGCGCAGGCTAGTAAGAAAGTCAAGTGCAATGCATAATGTATAATTAAATTTAAATAAAAAACAGATTCCATTTGCTGGCCTCGTTTCACGTTCGCATTTTTGCACTTTGGCGGCTGTCAGCTTGACGGGGGCCGATCCCGAGAAACGCGCTCTGACTCTCGGTGCATCACGTTTGCATATTAAGCACAATTCCCCAACCACCTACACCGCCTGCTATGCCTCCTCCTGGTATATTTGCTTTTTTGCCAGGCGCCACGGGTCTGTGGTCTCTGCCACTTTAACAACATTTCAATGTTTACGCAAGTGATAATTGTACATGTGCAATTGTTGTTGTTGTTGCTAGTGGACATTGTCGCCAGTGTGTCGCCAGAGTTGGGCTTTGTTTTGAGGCGTAATGAGCTGGGCACCATCTCAGCTGACGCTAGCTGCTGGCCTGACTGGCTTGACATTGACAGTTGCTGTCGCCTCACTGTGATGAATGCCACCGAAATGGGGAGCTGCATGCCTGATTGCCCCCTATTCAAAGCCACAGCCAGAGCTCACGAATTTCCGATGACTCTGCGCAGTTACAGTCATAACTCGATGGTTTATGAAATGTTCAGGACAACTTACAATATTTATAGCCCGCCAGCCATATGCAACTTCAAGGCCCTGAAATCGACAAGGAATGTGGCTGGGGCAACATAGAGCCACTTGAAGGAATACTTAGGCACCACAATCTGAATAGATTATCAACTCAATGTTTGGGCTACTTGAAAACAATAGACAACAACTAGAGAGACTCCTCTGCTCTCTTCTCTTTTCGAGTGTAGAACTAAAAGTCGAAGTTTTCAGTCACATTTGATGCTTGGTATGTCCACCTCGCAGCATAGTTTGCCTTAGGCATTCCATGTCATATGCTGCCTTGGTGGAGGCTAACTGCAAATTGGTTCTGACAGGCCCCACGCATAGAGAAATTATGGCTGGTTGACCATTTGCGTCGTGGCTGCTGACAATTGCAATTCCTATGCCACTTTGTCGCAATGAGCGCACGGCAATTGACACACTTTTTTTTCCATCTTTTTTTTAACACCTAAATTTATGGCAAAAATAGAAAAACAACATGAAATTTCCCTGCTGCGCTGTGCCATATTCAGGCAGTTCGAATACTAAAACGAGTTCATAATTTCTTTCAAATTGTGCAGCTATCAAATAGCAATATGCAAATTAGATAAACATTGCCACAAGTTCCATGTGTGTGTGTGTGTGTGTGTGTGGGGCACACATTTCCGGCAAAGTGCGGCTGCAGTTGCGGTTTTGCTGTTTGGACTCTCCAATTGTCGGAATATGTTGACGCTGGGCAACATGGCGGATGCGCAACCTGCACGAAAAAGGCAAAAGGCAAAAGGCAAACAGCAACAACAGCAATTGACAAGAGTCAATAAACGAATCGTAGCACTGCGCCCGGCCAGCCCCAGTGGGTGTGGCCGCCATGACAAGCAGAAACATAAATTGAAAATGTGCACAATTGTCAATGGGCGAGAAGGGAGCCAATCGAGTTGGCCAACAGGAACTTTGCATAATTGTTAGCCAGCCGCCTGGCCATTGACTGTTTGGCCAACTGGTTGTCCGTGTGTGTGTGTTGTTCAAACGTGTTAATGGCACGGAAGCGTGAACTCCCCACATGCACTCAATACAAACAGTCGACTGTTTTGCATATGGCGCGTGCCAAGCAAACATTTGGCCAAATTTGGCCAGCTTGCTTTTGCACATACGCATACAAATACAAGTACATCAAAGGCAAACGTAAACAGACAGGCATAGAATGCGCTTCAAATCACTTGAATTGCAGCAGGTAATTTGGGGTCAAACGTCAGAATCGCTATTGCAATGCGTGCGTTTGCACTTGTTTATGATTGAGTGGCACAAACGGCCTGCTGCATTCAGTTCTCAGAACATCTGCTCATCCGATTACAAACAGAGACGGCACAAAGACGCGCCGCCTTTGTGGCAGCTCGAGTTCAATACACTGGCCAGAGAGGCCTGCATGGCCTGCCTTGCCCGCACTGCGCATATCAAAGCAGAAACTCAAATCCTATGGAAAGCGTCTTTGCTGAAGCTGAATTTCCTTGACCGAGCATATGCCATATCCAGTCGCAGACCCAAAAGGCAGCCAACACCTGTTGCATTCATAAATATTATTATACCAACGACATTTCGAATCTCAGCATATTTAATTTACATAATTTCGGGTCTGTGGGGAGGTCTGGCGAGGATAACATAACGAGCGTGCTTACATTTTGCTCACGTCCCAATCTGAAGTTTCCTTTTTGTTTCTTCATTTTTTATTTCTGCTTCTGCTTCTTCTTCTTCTTCTTCTCGTTGGCTGACTATTTTTAAATGTTTTCTCACATGTGAATGTGTTGTTGGCGACAGGCGCACAGTGGTGCAAGGCTTATGCAAATTTCTTTCTTTTTTTTTGGATTTATGTAAAAATATCAAAATGAAACGGAAGGAAATTGCTGTTTGTTTTGTTGTTGGGAAAATGTGAGAAATTTTGTTTCTATTATGAAGAGTTGGAATAAATATTATATGTTATACAGGTTCTTGTATCTCTCTTTCTCTCTCTCTCTCTCTCTATCTCCCTTTCTACCTTTGCATATGTGTCTAGCTCTGCCTGTGTCTAAAGTTGTATCTTTCTGATTTAAGCTAATGACTAGAATAGCTTTGAATATGTCTTTAACTCTTAACTTGTGTTTGTCTTATTTAAGTGATTAACATATGTCTCTCTCTCTCTCTCTCTCTCGCTGGTTAACTCTGTTTGGCTTTTCAATATTTACGACTTAACAATTTAATATATTATTTTAAAGCAGAAATCTGACAATTGTCTTGCCTTAAGATATTTCTTTATATGATCTTAAATAAATATTGAATGTCTAATTTAAAACAATATATTGTGAATAGTTATACAATGATAATTGTTCTCTTTATCTATCTCTCTCTCTCTCCCTCGCCTACTCTCTTGATCTCTCTCACTTTTCCTTTCGTTCTTTTTCTCTGCCTTTCTCTATTAGTCTTACTCCATCTTTTTCTATTCAAAATCTCATAGCTCATATCTTTATTTATATGATAGTTAACAAATATCTATAACTCTCCCACTTCATCGTTCTCTCTCTGTCTCTCTCTCTCCCTTACTCTCTCTCTCCCTCTCCCTCTCCCTCTCTCTCACTCTTTTTTATGCTCTCTTATTATGCTATACTAAGAACTCAAAAAGAGTTTGTTCTTATCGTTTCCTTGAAGCATTACATATATGAAAACCATTTGATATCTGCGCATTTCCATAGTACTTGCCATCAATTTATATGCTGACAAATACATATACACATATACACACATATGTATGTAAATATATCTTTATATAGTTATATGATATATTCCTTGGCACATTTAAATTTATTATATTTATAGCGACTGCCTGCTGCCCTTGTCTGCAGTTTCTGTCACAGCCATTTCAATCAAAATTTATATACACACACATACATATACATATATATATATATATTTATATATAATTGTGTATATATATGTATATTTATTTATTATATCTGACTGCGCTACTGTCTCCAGGCCATTTGTAACTTTAGGCGATTCCTAACTGTTCCCGCTTGACGCATTTGGCTAGAGAATAACGCAACTGGCAACGAAATAAAAACAAAAACAATAATAACAAGTAAGAGTGCTCTAGTCGAGACTGCTCGACTAAGAGATACCCTGAACCCTGTGAAGATGCGATATTCAAATCATTTTACGCTTCTTTTATATATATGTATGCACATATAACAACACATACACACACACGCACATGCACACGCACGCACAAGCACTTTCTCTGCTACTGCGCAGTTTACGCAGCGACTGCGCGCGGGCAGCGCTTGGGCTGCAGTATGGGCTATATTTTGGAAACTTATTTGTTGAATAGGTTTGCTTCTAGATGTACTTTCGTAATCAAACTTTTACAGCGTAATAATGACATTCATATGTATGTATTTGCCAAAGCACAAGTCTCTAGTATTTGAAATACGTTTTTTTCAAATTTGGGGGGAAGGGGGCGTAGTATCCAAAATCCAAAAATTGCAAAATGTGTGTATTCATTACACGGATACACACAGTAAATCTGAAATCTATAGCTATAACGGTATTCAAAAAACAAAAGAAAAGTTATCGATTTTTATCGATAATAAGGAAATGGGATGAGTTATCGAAAAAAAAGATAAACTCGTACTGCGTAGGATATACACGAGTATACATTTCAAATTTCAGATCTCTAGCTTTTGTGGTTTGCGAGATCACTGCGTTCACACGGACGGACGGACGGACGGACGGACGGACGGACGGACGGACGGACGGACAGACGGACATGGCTATATCGACTCAGTTTGTCGAGCTGATCAAGAATATATATACTTTATGGGGTCTGCCATGTCTCCTTCTGCCTGTTACATACATTTTCACAAAAACATTATACCCTGATTTCCCATTTTCAATGGGTTCAGGGTAT